>JAPKID020004395.1:0-11707 GCA_026931265.2 Tropidonophis doriae
TCACAACAATAGTCAGCACTCCACCACCCCCAACAAGATTTAAGGAAGGGCGACGCCTTTGCAGTCACAGTCACAGACAGAAGCCTTCCTGATGATGGCAAGTGAGATCTTGCCGAAACGTTGCAATAACATCTCCATGCTATATACACGGGAAAATCCCCGACGCTAGCAATGCCAGCATATCTATGTCTATATCTATATCTATATCTATCTATCTATCTATCTATCTATCTATCTATCTATCTATCTATCAATAAATGAATAAATAAATAAATAAATAAATAATATACAGACACACATACACACACACACACACACACACACACACCCTTCTCTTTGATCTTGATATGGTTTTTCCTAACTGTCTAAGCGGACTTCCAGTTGGATGAATTCTCATCAGCTTAAAATGCATTTGGAACAAGTTTATTGTTTTTCATCCAACCTCTTGCTTGCCACTTTTGCTTTTCGGGACTTTTGCTTTCCAGAACTTACAGATGTCATTTATGGGTTCTAAACCTGAGAGCTCTTATTAATGGATAATCAAGTTTATTAGATCAATTAATATTAACAGATAAATAGTATTAATATATTATTATATTAATACTATGTTAATATTATATAATACAATTTTATTAATATTAATAAAATTAATGTATGAGAAGAATTTGTTTAAAACATTTCAGGAGCAACCAAACAGTTAGCTGATGCATTGGTAGATTGCTGCATTATTACTGAAATAATTTTGGATTCTGCTCCCCACCTATTTGTTCATTTTCCAGGATAGTACAATTTTTATGGCTCTAATATTTTCTGATTCAGCCTGTTTCAGTTCTTATTTTTATTAATTTATATGTTGGTTGTATAATTGGGAACATATACAATTTAAATTGCTGGTGCTTCTGGCCTCTAAATAAAATAACATCTTGTTATTTGAAGAACTTTGGCAGCCAATAAATTTAATAAATAAATACTAAGTAAGCCTGTAAATAATATTCCAGAGATTTTTTGAGCTTTATGTTTTTCAAATTGAATCTAATCTGTAGGTATTTTTGCCTGTTTTGAACTACGTATACTGCTAATTTGATATATTGAAAAATAAAACAACCAAAAGGCAATATATGGCAAATAATTTGTTAGAAGTACTCATGAAGCATTTTAAATGTTCACTGTTCATTCTTATCTTTGTTACTTTTGATTGTTCTGGCAAAATTAACCATTTTGCACTTAAAAATGTAAACTTAAATTGTGGCTAGTAAATATATTAATAGGATTGGCTAATTGTAAATATTGAAAGCAAAATAATCAAGGACATAAAAACTTAACAGCATTTGCCTTATAAAGTGCAAAATGTGTCAAAAGTATTTTCTTAGATTAAATTTCATATTAAATAATAATCTGCTCCCAAATAATTGACAAAATAATAATACAAGGAGAAAAAAAAATCCTTTGATCTTTTGTATTTTAAATTGGTTAAAAATCACTAGTAAAGATTATTATGTTTAGTTTAAAGAACACATGGATAATTAGTTGATCTCAAAATATTTTCTGAATAAAAAACATTTAGCATCAGCTCCAGAAAATACTTTTCATATTTCTACTAAGGATTGGGATATATGAAAGAAGAAAGAGTCTGAGAAAATCTTTCACACATACAAAAATAGCAGAAGCTTTAATATTTCTATAGATAGTTGCAGAAAGGAGCATCTGAGGCAGAAGAATGCTGGTGGCATAGTGGACAGAGATTATGTTTTACATGACTGATCTGAGATGACCGGTTGGATTCTGAAACTTCAAAACTCGGGCTTCAATGACTAGCGAATAATACTTTTCAGTCAAGGGTAAGTGCCGTTACTTTCGACAAAAAGAGTTCAGGCAAGGTAAATAGCAGCCATTCGCTTGATAAATGAAGCTTTACTGTTCATGGGTGCAGAATTCAATAGGTTTTCAAGGAAAAAGCGAAGTCCAGCAGTTGGCCATAGTATAGAAACCCTTAGTGGTCTGACCTGCATATCTGAGAGATTACCTTTGTCCCCTGTGCAATCAGTAAAATCAATCAAGCAAAACAACTTTGTCAGAAAACAAAATGTGGGCAGGGTGTTCTCCATGAATGGCCCTGAACCTTTGGGTTTTACTGTCCCTTCTTTGTGTTTATGAGACTGGTGAAATGTGAAAGCCACCAAGGAGATTTTAGAATGCATTGCTTTTTCTAGGCATTTTACTCTTGAGGCTGGGCTCTTAACAATGAAATGGGTTCTGCTCTTTCTATCTGTTTAAACTTATTTTCATACATGATCGAAGTATTTCGTTTCCTATCTAACATGATAAAAGTATTTTGTTTCCTATCTATATTTCAATATTTTACAAACATAGACAAAAAGTGGTATTTGAAGGGAACACAAATTTTAACTACTAAAAGAAAGCAAATAATTAAAATAATTATTGGAAGATTTATTTGCTGAAAAGATGTGGAGAGATAACGTGAATATTCATTAGCATTCAAAGTGTTTAGATGTCTAGAGTGGAAAGAAAAGGTTTAGTATACTTAGATTTTTTGAGGCTCACTTCATTCTACAAGATTAGGCCTCTACTAATTGTCAAACAAGAAAATTAAGTTTTAGGATTTAAGAATTAATTGGAACCTAACATATTGATGCATAACTTGCATCCAGTGGACTGTTCTCATCAGGAGAACAGACATATTGTCAGATTCACCTTTCACAGTACTTAATTTAGCATAAGCACACATTGTAAATAGAGAATTGTTAGCAATGCAAACAAATATACATTTAGCATTTGGAATATCTTCTTTGAATCATGAGCTCCTCTTCTAGTTTAAGGTTGTCTGAAATATTAAAAGCTCTATATGCATTATCCTATCGCAAGTTTATTATGCTTATACTGAAATACAGAAAAAAATAAAATATCACACAGGAAAGCAGATTAGACAAGCATTGCATCTAACTGCATTATTATTATATTATTAAAGTAGTATTAAAATACGTATACTTGAAATTAGCTACTGCATATTCAGCATGTACGAGATTATATGCAGATTCAGAGTCATCCACATTCATTGAGTTCAGTGGGTTTATGCATTCATAATGTTGTACTGATTTTATTAAATTAATTTCATTTTATATTTCAGCGATTTCTTCAAATTCTATCTATAAAGTAAATAAATCCTCTACACGTTTAGAAATTCCAGTGGGAAAAATGTTTTAAAACTAAAATATCTACAGATTTTTAATGAAGTCTTATTAAAAATAGATGGTATAGAGAAAACTTTATATACTAAGCTGTATTAAACTTCCTTTGATGTAAAAGCTAAACTAATTAATACTTTTAGCATATATGATACAGTACTGTACAGTGTTTCACAGTATGTTTTTCATAGTACTATTGTCTCATAGGTTAGAATATGCACTGAGAAAATGCATATTTATGAAATTACTATTGCAGTACCAAATTATACTTGAATAATTTGATACAAATTAACTGCTTGATATGGCAATTTCTTATCGGGTTAAACATAAAGTTTTTTAATTGAAGTAACTGTTGAACTGAAAATTAGTAAGATCTAAATATTCAAGTTATACCTATACATTTGATAACTACAATTTTTCTTAGCAAGATTAGAATGATTTACTATGGATATTTGGATAATACCCATTAAAAATACTTGGAAATAGTCCTAAAATTTTGATGGTATGATTCATTTTGTGAAAAAAGTTTGCACAAATCTTCTCTTCAAACAAAATATTCTGATGGCATCTCCAAGATGATTCAAGATGTCAAATCAAATCAGGTTTTTTAAAATTGCTCCCGACAGTTTCAAAGGTAGTTTTATTTATTTATTTCATCAATTTGTTTGGCCATTCATCTCAAACAAGTGACCCTGGATGGCATGCAGTGCATTTTCTTATAATTTCTTGTTTTGTAGACTTTTAAGTTTTCTTGTGATTTTTGTTCCAAAAAATGACAGAGAAATTTCTTCAATTTTTGAAGAAAATTGAAAATTATCTAATAGCCAATCTGTATGACATAATTACAATTCTACTAGTCCTCAAAAAAGAGAGAGAGAGAAATAGTTAAAGAGAAGAAGTTAAAGAGAATATTAAATTGGAATGTACTTTTTCAACAGTTTTTGAAACTACTTCTAAATTGGAATAGGATATTTTCTAGGATAAATTCTGTGCAGATTATAAATTGGATTAGAGGTTGCTGTGCTTTTCTGTATTACTGTATACTATAACTTGTTTAAAAGATAGAGGAAAATAGTTCAAAAATTTAGTAATGTGAAATCCTGGAAGATACCTATTTTCACATTCTTTTACCAAAAGTGAAAGAGTTACAAACATATTGATATAACGAACAGAAACATTTTTACTGAATCAAAATAGATTTAAATTGATTATTTCTGCCTTCAAGTTCTTAATTTGAGTATAATCTTGTCACCTTCACCTTTTGATTTTCAATCATATCTTAGCTGATTTGCATACCACTGCTGCAAATTATACTTATTATGAAAAAATAATTAATGTGTTGTAAATAACACTTTTTGTTGTAAACACTTATATTTAAAAATGAAATAACATATAAAATACAATCTTATAGAGCAACAAATTCATGGAATATTTGACAGTGCTTCAGTTGTACATCTAGACCCTGGTGGCACAGCGGTTAAAATGCAGTATTGCAGGATAACCCTGTCAACTGCCAGATGTTCAGTCCTGACCAGCTCAAGGTTGATCCAGCTTTCCTTCCTTCCAAGGTCAGTAAAATGAGGACCCAGATTGTTGGGGGCAATATGCTGATTCTGTAAACTGCTTAGAGAGGGCTATAAAGCACTAGGAAGTGGTATATAAGTGCTGTTGCTATTGCCATTAAATATCTATAGATGTGTACAGAAGAAAAGTATAAATAATCCTATATCAAGCATTTTGAGCTTTATTTTTGAATTGTAATTATAAATCACATTAGCTTAATTTTTTCTCTTGTTGAGTTACATGGAAACAGAATTTTTTTCTACTCATTAAAGCAGCTGATGACTTTCAGGTTTACCTGGGACTCTTCTAAAGATGACCTGCTCTTTCTATTTCTTGAAATATTATAATTAAAGGAAGGTATGAAAATTAGATTTCCCTCTCCAGTCCACACACAAAAAATGATTCAGAAGAAATACTTTAGATTTTATATGAATAATTCATCAAACCTGACCGCAACACTTTTCTGAAGTTCCTTAGTTTCTTGCAAGCCTAAAGAAATTTTCTACATTTTGAATTATTTCAAAGCTTGCATAGAATCCTAGTGGACAAAACTTAGAAGTTACCATTTTAACCTTTTTGAAGTAGAAAAAACTGGTAGCTCTCCAGTTATTGCTCAAATATTATTTCTACGCAACTCATTCCATCAGCTGTGTTGATTGGAACCAGAGGTGGTATTCAGCCAGTTCTCTCCAGTTCAAGTGAACCGGTAGCAACAGCTGTGGGAGGCTTTCTCCACCCATCCCAATGTAATACATGAGCACTGTGCATGCACAGAAGGGAGCTCATATTTGCAAACTGGTAGGGAAGGTAAATGATGGCAGTTATAATTCAGCAACCTCTGGAAGATTACAGGTGTCTTTCCCCAGCCCTACTTAAACAAGTGCATGAACCTACTAAACAAACCAAATGTAATCATGTTTACTAGCAGGACTTCAAAATAAGCAATCATAGCTTTGACACATATTTTAAAAAGAAAGTAAAAGTAACTATTTAATATTAATGTCAGACTTCCTTGGGAAATAGTATAGTGTCAGTGATGAAAACTCAGCACTTGGTCTCTTTAAAAATATATAAAGCAAAGCACTAGGAAGTATTGTCTGGGGAACAATACAGTTTTTCCATAGCCATGAAGCAAAGTGAACTAATAAATCAATTTCTAACTTGGGGAAAGTGATCAAAATTAGAAGAAAGCTGGAATTCCAATTCGTCAAGACAAAAATGAATTGCTTAATGACAAGCATTTAAGCTCTTACTTTTTCAGGTCAGAAGAATTATAATATGTAATTTATCAACTTTCCTATATTATATCTATTAGTGAGGATAGAACCCTAAGAAGTTAAATTGAATTCATTTTCTTTTAAGAATGATACTGTTATTTTCTGCATAATATGGAGGACCATAATTAAGTGACAAAGTAAACGCTTTGGTACAAAGTGGCACCTAGTTCAATGCCTGGGACTACCAGTTAGAAAAGAAAAGGATCCTGCATGAAATCCTGAATAAATGCTACAACACTATAGATACTAGATTAGGAGAATCTATTGGTTTTAGATGTTAATCAACAACATATCTTAACATCTTTCATTTTTATCAGATTAACAAGGCACTATCTGGAGTGTTACACAATTCACACTCTGACACAAATTAGGATTTCAGCTTGGGCTTTGCAACTCTTGCCATGCACAATTCTCATTCTCATCATGGAACATTTCATCTTGGTTTTTGTTCTATAAACTTAACTATTGCAATTTTTAAACTTTTATTATGACTTAACATTGTGGAAAACTATACAATTTTGGTTTATTTAAAAAAAGTTGTAAAGATCATGAACTGAGTCAATTAAACAGCCTATATATATATACAAGTCCACGCAACCCATACTTCAACTGTTCATGGTTTCTTCTTCTTTTTATCTATACAGTCCGTTTATTTATTCATTGAAATGGATCTTAACTTTTTTTTCTGTTTTCTATAGAAATTCAGTGTTCTCCATTTCTTATACAGGAGTAACAACAAAGAAAAAGACAAGTCTGCTGTAATGGTGAAGGAATAAACAGATTTAAGGCTGAGGTGAGAGGAAGGGATAACTGTAAGAAGGTGATGTTATAAAACTAGCAGTTTCCTGAATATGCCACTTAAGGCCCTTTCACTAGAGCTCACAACAATGCTATGAACAAGCAATAACATGCCCATCACCATCCAACTCAGGTCTGTATAGTAGGCAATACTATTTATCTTTTTATGAAAGGAATGCACCAAAGTGGAATTGCCTTTTGCACAGCTGCTGAGCACATCCTCTCTAGAGAGAAATACTGGATATTGGAAGAAACAGCCTCTGTCTCAGTAACAAAACTGACAGCTGGGAAAAATGTAAAGTCACTGCACAGAATGTTTTCAATTGAAGTACAACACACTACTAAATAAAGAGTTGTTTTCTTCCATGTGGTGATTTTATATAAGTCTTTCACCTGGTGGGTGAGAAGAGTCAAGAAACCCCAAAATACTATTGAACATTGATCTATTAATAAAGTAGTTTAATTTTATAATAAATTGTCCATCTGTCTATGCTATAAAAGATAAGCTCAGCAGACCAACTTCACTAGTTTGAAAATTAGCAACTTGGAACTTTCATTTTACTTGTTTAGATATGACCATAGTGAAAACATCAGTGTATCAAGTGAAAAAGTGATATATGTTCCTAAGCAATAAAATTGGATAGGAAAACTCAATGCTTCATACATCATCAAAGAGATCGAAAAGACTCAGAAGGTTACTGGGTGGTATGCATGTGTGAGGTTTTTGACTTCACAAAAACAATAGATTGAACACTGCTAGCAATTGATATAGTGCTGTCATTGTAAATAAACTAAGTTATTTTTATTCAACTAAAGGTGTACCATTTTATAAAGAATAATCATGAACTGTGTTTTTCAGCATAAGCTGAAACCACTGTGAACTTTCGGAGATTCTACAGAGTGAACAGAACTCCTATTCCTGCAATCCTGCAATTTTGAGGGTATTAATGAAGACATTCTATTTTCTTTCAGCTTGGGGGGTCTTTGGTATCCTGACATGCCAGCAAGACCCATTTTACTGTGTAAGGATATGAGATTTACTAGAAAAAAAGTGTTTGTGTGGCTTTGTGCATTTAAAAAAAACAAGATACAGTGTATACTACATAAACATTGTTTCCCCAGAGACAATATATTAAATTGATTGATTATACTGTAGCTTTAGAATTATGTAAATATTAAACAAAATATAATTTAAATTTAGGAATATGATTCAGAAGGAAAGGACAGTCAAGGGTAAATGATTTGATCACAGATCAACATTTTGAGATTCAGTTAATATGCTCACCTTCCTCAAGCATAAAATATAGAATAATAATAATCTTTATTGTCATTGTACTAAAATTACAATGAAATTGGTTTTATGGAAACTTATTTGTTATAGAGACTAGTTTCTTTAGGGAACAACTATTTGTAACAGCTGGAAACTAAAAACTTCAATGTTATTAGCTGGGTTTATTTATTTATTTATTTTGGATTATACATTATTTTAATGTAAAACATTGCAATGAAATAAGGATAAAAACAATGAAATGTGTAATTAGGAAAAAAGATGTCAAATCTTTATGGGATAAGAAAAAAATAAAGAAAGAACTGAAGTAGAAATTATCCACAGACTGAGGCTTTACACTGTGATGAAACATCCTAAGACTGAACATTTTTATGACATTGCTTTTGTATCAATAATTCTTATGATCACAGATAAGAGTTGAAAATTAAAAGATTAAAATATAATAAAACAAGACAGAACAAGATAGAATATTTTACAGGTAGTGGTGAGATCATCGATGGGCAGCTGAAGTTTGCTTAGTTTTACAGTTAGTATAGCAGAATTTAACTACATTCAAAGAAACTACCGGCATATCATACTGATCTGGTAGTAACAGTAGTACGTAAAAGAAATTAGAATTTTCCAGATATTTTACCAGGTAAGGAGTTATAAAACAAGTCTGAGGAAACTAGGGAACTAAGTAAAAGGATATGAGCTCTGCTGTCAACATCCCTTTATCCACAAAGGCAGACTCAGCTCAAATTAGATTTTTCAATATTGCTATTGTAAGTAACCTTACATTAACTGTTGCTCAATTAAGTTTCGTGTTGTTTTTATGAAGGGGAAGCATTCAAATCCCAGCATTAAATTTGAAAAAACCTTTTCTAGGTACCTCATAATATAACACACTTCAGATGTAGTGTCACTGTATGCAGGTGTCATAGGTAAAGCAGAAGTTATGCTTCCAGCTTGAAGTATTAAGCTCGACTTTTAAAAACCCACATTTTTTCAGAATTCCAAATGTTTAAACAAATCATGTTTTATTTACAGTATATAGTCTCTTTTGGCCTGTTATTATGTTTATTGCCCAGTGGAAAATCAGTATAGCAGGTAATGTGTCTTTAATAATCAAACAAACTTCTACAATTTTTAAATATAGGAAAGAATCCTAATCATGTGTATTCAAAATACCAAATATAGATCTGAAAATATGTGGCTTTCACACACCAGTTGTATTTGAATAAGGGGAAAATACCAACTAAAGAGATTTAGAACTGTCATGGAAGGCACAGGTATATGAGAAAACAAATACAAATGTTCAAGCTAACTCTTTAGAAATATTGTCCCATATTTTCACAAAATACAGGTGCACTGATACAGTGAGAGAAGCAGCATGTATTACTAGAAATTCCTTTAAAAAAATTCAAATGTGTTATCCCAAATAGTTTATTTCAGTTGCATTGTACATATTTTGACTGAATTTAAAGCCAATCTAGTAGTGCATCAAATGGATTTTTTTTTGTACATCATTATGCATTGAGGGATCTTTGATGTTTTCTCAGCATAGTTATTTTCTTGCAGATGTTTTATTACTCAGACTAGGTAACATCATTGGTCCATTGATGTTACTATCTAGTTTGGGTAATGAAATGTTTGCAAGAAAACAACCAAACTCAGAGAATACCAAGGACCCTTCATATCAACCCTGAGCTACAAATATTCTCATTTATTGGAACCATATGCATGTACTAGTTTACACTTATATGGACTGTATAAACCTATTAATTATATAATTGGAACAAGAGTTAAAGCCTACTTATATATTTTTAACACTGGAAACTTGTTGAAAAAATTCTTAGTTATGTAAATTGAAAATAACCCACTCTCTAGCTGAGAAATGTTTATATCTGTGCCTTTCTGATAAAATCTGTATTTCATATGAAAAGGTGCAAACTTGGCAAGTGATATATTAAAGATTTTGCTTCTGTTTGCAATTTCAATCACATTAGACAATTACCTCATTTGCCTTAGCAAGCAGAACAGCAGTGAGTAAACACCACTAGAAAGAATGCTATTAAGGAGACTATAAAAATAATTGAAGGTTTACTTCAAGTTTATATAAAAATTTTAAGCACCAATGGAAAAGGTTATTAAGATTTCCGTCCTGTACCGCAGCACGAAAACCCTAAAATATGAGGCTATGGTTGAAGTAAAGGAGCAGTTAACAACAATTTGTTAGGAGCAGCACATCAGCCTCCAATACCTTGTAGTATCAAGACCTGCTGCATTGGAGACTGAACTACATTTTTTATGAAGTTCAAATTGAGAAACTTTTCAAAATTTTAAAAGGCAAAGAGCTGAAGGATGCCTCAGGAGAAGAAACCTCAAATAAGGATACTGAGATTCATGAAATTATCTGTGATCAGATATCTTAAATGCTTACTATTTTATATACAGTACCTGAAATGTCACTTTTGTTTTCTTGTCTACATCTAGGCATAAGTAAAATAAGACACTCTTTTAAAGTACTTTATCCTCATTTTTTGAATTCACGACATAGTATGGTGAAGTCATCTGCAATAGTTAATGACAAAAAATCAATTGAAGAAACTTTGTTGGAAACTTTAATTCAGCAGGAATGCTCATTAGAAGATAGCTGTCTTGGATGCAGAGTTTGATGCTAAACTGGGTATCAATGAATAGTAGTAGACATTCATTGTAATTGAATTAAAATGAGAAAAAAAAACCTATATATTTCAGTATGCTAGGGATGCAGGGAGCTCTTGGCGTTTTCTTCATCTCCTTGTTTGTGAACTTTCTTCTGCACTTTCTCCAAACAAAGATGCATAAAATAAATGAATGGTGTTAAAGATTTAAATAAAAATCAGAACTACAGTAAAAAGCAAGTTACCTATTGCATGGTAACTCAATCACAAGAAAGAGGCAGCAGTTCTTTCTGGATTGTAGAAATGGACAGTATAACTCCTATTAATTCCAACTATAAAGTCATTTCACAGCTTTTCTCCTTCCAGCCTAATCTATTTTCAAAGTATACTTTCCCAGGGATTGTCCCTAGGGAATTTCTATTCATTGCAAACAGTGTGCTTCAGTTTGTCCAAGCCCACCGTAGCAGTTCATTGACTGCTAGATAGAGGCAGAAGGAGCCTTTCAACTAAATCAGTGGTTATCATAATTTCTAATATCTCGTGGGGTGATATTTTACTATGAACGCTACCATAACATAGTGTCTTGTAAATTTAGAAGGTTGATGGTTTGAAACATGGGATATATAAATATTCAAATCACTACTATTATATTCTATGCTTTTTTAAAATAAATATTTTTTATTTTTTTCCTGAAGACAAAATATAAAATACAGAATTGAAAAACAACAATCAAAGAACTACAAACAAGGCAAGAGGAAAAAGAGAGAGAAAAAGAGTGTATATAATAAATAAAAAGTTAACAACAGCGACCTACATCCGAAACTGCCCTCGGCTTTGTTAAAGGTGTAGTGAAGTATCCATTATTATTATTATTATTATTATTATTATTATTATTATTATTATTATTATTATTATTATTATTATTATTATTAT
>JAPKID020004396.1:0-11707 GCA_026931265.2 Tropidonophis doriae
GGTTGCCACAATACAAAAAAGACTCTAGAAAGTGTGCAGAAAAGAGCAGCAAAAATGACAAGGAGTCTAAGGGCTAAACTGTATGATGAACAATTAAGGAAATTAGATACAACTAGCCTATGAAAGAGAAGAATTAGGGACAAAATGATAGCTGTCTTCCAGTATCAGATGGACAATCACAGAAAACAGAGGGTTAACTTATTCTATAAAGCACTTGAAGGCAGGACTAGAAGCCAATGGGTAGAAGCCAGTGGTGGGATTCAAATAATTTAACAACCGGTTCTCTGCCCTAATGACTGGCTGGGCAGGTGTGGGCAGGTGTCATGTGACTGGGTGAGCATGGCCAACTCATCATACACAGCCCCGCCTCCTGGCCACTCACCTCAAAGGCAAAGGTGGAATTCAGCTGGTTTATACCAGTTCGGCTAATCCCACCCCTGTCTGTTTTTGGCCCGTTTTCACAAGTCTAAAAGTTCTCAAGGTTGGATACTTATTATTTTTATTATTTTTCAAATTTATACCCCGCCCTTCTTCTAAAAAAGGACCCAGGGCAGCGCACAGGCAATATTAAAAACCATACATAAATATAACAATACATCCTGAACTAGATGTTCTGATATATCAGTGTTTTTCAAATTTGCAAACTTTTAAAATGTGTAGACTTCAAGTTCCAAAATGCTGTCCAGGCAATTCTGGAAGTCCATACATTTTAGGACTGCAAATTTGAAAAACCCTGTCAAAAATGAGCAAATTAAGATCCTTTTTAAGGAACTGCGCTTTGGTCTCCTTTAAAAAAAATATTACAGATTATCTTGAGCAGCATATTTATGAAGGAAGACTCTAATAGAAACATGCTTATTCATAAAAATATAGAAAGGCATCTAAGGATCACTAATCTCCCCACCTTCATGGACCATAATTTATGAGAAGTTCGCAATGATTTCAACAGTTTTCCTCAGCTCTGGTTTGCCTGAATATGCAATATCTATGTTCTGTCATTGAGCTGTAATCATTCTGGCCTTAAAAATAAACACAAAGTTCTCTCAATCACAAGAATTGTCCTCCTCTGTCTTTATTTATATTCTGAAATAGTCAGATAATGAGGAAAAGGGAACAGGACAGATACATGGACAGACATTATTATTGATCTGATTTATCCTAGAACTGTTATCACTGGAAAAAAGGGACTTTTACATTGATACTTAAGGTTCCTTTCCTATCATACCCCATTACTTGGGGGGGGGGGGGTGTCCGTTGATTTTCTTCCCACCTTTCCTTGATTTCTTTCCAAATAGTCTGCTTGTTGTCCAACATCTGTGCTAGAGACAGATGTGTGTTTTAAAGCACAACCTGTTTTGCAGAGATGTACTGATAAGAGGAAAAGGTCCAAGTGGGTAGAAGGATTTCAAGCTTATTTTCTCAGAATTGCTTCTAAAACGGGATATAAAGTTTATTAGTACAGAAATTGTAATCAGAGCAAAGAAGCAAGCAGCTGGCTTTAGGAAAACAATATTAAGGCAATTCAAGTTTTTGATGAAGTTTTCTTGTTTTCCTTACTTTCATATCTTGGCTTTAAATCAACCCAAAGACATTACATTTGTTCAACATAATCTATATATGGGATATGGGAATGTATATCATTATTTTCCACAAGAGTTTTCTATAGTCCAGTTGTTACTGTACTTAGTAGTATGATTTGAGAGATAACAAACTAGAGAGTATATCTATAGCATGTTTGGTATCTCTATGTTCAACTTTCTTGAAAGTGTTATTTTGAAATAATTTAATCAAGCTTCCCCAGCCCCTCTTGTTTTGCTTTTTTCTCTCCTTATGTATTTCTGCTCAACCTTGCGCTCCCTCTCTATTCACCTAATCAGCTAACCCAAATGAATGGCTAGGTTTCTACAGGACCACAACTCTTTATGCCCTTTGAGTCATAGAATCACAGGGCTAAAAGTGACCTGCCCAGGCTGGAATAGAGGGATACAATGATTTCTGCTGATCTCTCTTGATGCAGTTTAGGACTGCAACACACTGCTGGCTCATACTTAAAGAGTTATTTTCACAGGAATTAATGTCAAACTAATTGGTCTGTAGTTTCCTAGATCATTCCATTTGCCATTCTCTTATCTCTTTCTACCTATTTGAACTGGGAAAGTAGTTGTTTTTGTCTTTCTATCTTTCTAGAAACTAATAATTTACCTTTGTACTCTTCCTCAGAATCTTGCAATAGTTGAGCTAACCCTTGCCATTAAGACCCTCTGCTTTCAACATGTCTAGTCGTTGAGTTTGAACATCTACTGCCATACCTTCTCTCTCTTTTTGTTCTGGTGCCTTTGAATCTCTTTACACATATTTCTCTCTAGATTGAAGGAATGGTCAAGGCGTTATAAATTTTTGGATATCACTGCAATTTAAATTTAATTTCATGAGACTCACTGGCCAGAATCTTCAACTAATGAGTGTTAATAAACATTGCTCTAATTCTACCATGTGAAGACACCAGGTCCTGATGGACTACCGATAGAAATATATAAAGAACTGTAAGACAGTCTAGGAAAAATCCTACTTGAAATATATAAAGCAGTGTTGGAAGAAGCAAAGATACCACAATCATGGGCAGAGGCAAATATCGCACTGATACCAAAAGAAAATTCGAACAGGACACTAATTAAGAACTATAGGCCCATATCCTTGTTAAACACAGATTGCAAGATATTCACATCAATAATAGCTGAATGTTTAAAAAGATACCTAGATGAGTTTATGTACATGGATCAAAGTGGTTTTCTACCAAAATGACAAATGAAAAATAACATAAGAATAATATTAGATGTCTTAGAATATTACGGGAGACATAGTGGAACACAGGTGGCATTATTATTTCTAGATGCGCAAAAAGCTTTTGACAACATTAATTGGGAATTTATATTACAACAATTGAAATATATGGAATTTGGGGATAAATTTTTAAATATGTTTTGGGCGATACACTCCAACCAAGAAGCTAAAGTAATAGTGAATGGAAAGGTGACAAAAAAAATTAAAAATCTAGAAAGGCACAAGGCAAGGGTTTCTTCTATCCCCTTTGTTATTCATATTGTCTCTAGAAGTGTTAACAAGGATAATACAGAAAGAAACTCAAATTAAAGGTCTGGAAAGAAAGAAGTCTATAAATTGCAAAGAGTTGCAGACAAATTAGTTTTTATTCTTGAAGAACCATTAGAATCGGGTCTGAGGCTGATGAAGATATTAGAGGATTATGGAAAGGTAGCTGGACTGAAAATTAATAAATATAAAACTAAAATGATAGTTAAAAATATGACAGAGAAGCAGAAGGAGGAATTGGCCAAGGGAATAAATATCCAGATTGAAAAAAAAATGAAATAGTTAGGGATTTATATAACAGCAAGGTGCACAATCAAAGAGGACAACTATTTTAAGTTAACAAATTATATAAAAGGAGATTTGGAGAGGAGGAAAAATTTGAGACTCTCCTTCATGGGAAGGATAGCAGTGATCAAAATGAACATTCTACTGAAATTATTATTTTTGTTTCAAATATCCCTATAAAATTAGATAAAAATACTTGACAAATTGAATAAAATGACATCAGAATGCATTTGGCATGGGAAAAAATGGATTAAATTTAAACTTCTGCAAGATGTAAAAGAAAGAGGAGGATTTAGTGTACCAGAATGAGAATTATATCATGAAGCAGCAACACTTACCTGGGTAAAAGAATGGATAGAGTTAAAAAAATAATAGATTGCTATCACTAGAGGGCCACAATTTACATTTAGCCTAGCATGCCTTCCTGTGGTACGGAAAGCAGGTAGCACATCAATATTTTCAGAGGCACTTCATAAGATAGGTGCTATTAGAAACATGGAATAAATCCAAGAGGAAAATTTATAGCAAGGTACTGATTTGGCTATCAACATTAGAAGCGGTAGTGCACCCATATTTTATTAATCAGGTCTCCTACAAAGATATATTAGATAAAAAAGGGAGATTAAGATCAGGGCAAGACCTAAAAGAGCAAGGGATAGATCTGGAATGATGGTCTTACCTCAAAATCCAATCATGTTACTCGAAATATATAAAAGAGTGGGGCATTAATGGGAAGTTGATGGCAATAGACAAGATCCTTTTGCGAACAAAAGATGAATTGATAAAGAAGATTTACAAATTTTTATTGGAACATAAGATGGAAGAAGAGCAAGTTAAGAGACAATGGTTGCATGGCTGATAAACTTTGACTATAATATACACCTGGATAGATGGCAAGAACTTTGGGAAAGGAATAGGAAAATAACATTGTCGAAACTGTATAAAGAAAACTTATATAAGATGTTTTATAGACGGCATCTTCCATCTGCGAGAATTGCCAAAATGTTTAGAATCTCAGCGCCAAACTGTTGAAAATGTGACTATGAATCAGGAACGTACTACCACATGTGGTGTCATGCCAAAAGCAAAACAAAAGAATATTGGCAGAAAATCCAAAAGTGGTTGATAGAGATAACTGAAGAAAAAATAGAAGTCACCCGGAAGTATTTCTTTTGGGAATTATAAATAATAAATATAACAATGGGGTAATTTACTTAACAATACATATTGTTATGGCAGCAAAAATGGTCTTTGCCCCAAATTGGAAAAACAGGGAAACTCCACAAGAAGGGGAAATAATTAGGAAAATCTTGAGCTGCGCTGAAATGGATAAACTGAGGTGGGAATTGAAGAATAAAGACAAATCAGAATATTATAAGATCTGGGATACATTTTTATCAATGATTGGAACAAAAAGGAAAGACCCAAAATAGGCAATGGCTAAGATTCATAGAATGGAGACTAGAATTATGTATGAAACTATAACAGTGAAAAAGTATAAGATAAACACAAAGCAACATGGTTGGAAATATGATATTTCTATATTTGTAAATACGGAATAGATCAAATGTTAAAAAGCAGGGTGGTTACAATGTATAACTTTATATCTTAGCACGTTAGTTGAAATTTACATCTGGAATGCTCACTTTTCACATATAAATTATTCCTTGTATGTAGCTGTAATGATGGAAGCATAAAAAAAAGTGTTCAAATTGTTCAGCAGGACAACAACTATGTTATGTGCTTCAGACTCTTTTTTTTGGCTAGGTAGAGCCTTAAGATCTAACATTCAGTAACATATACTGTGCACTTTCTCAAGCATGTTTAGCCACTTCCTCAATTAAAAAAGAAAACCAGTTTGGTATAACAATCAAGGCATTAGGCTAGAAATGGGAGACCAGGAGTTCTGGTCCTGTCTTAGATTTAAAAAGCCATCTAATTGACTTTTAGCCAGTCCTCTCTTATCCTATGAAGCAAATCACTTACCAAAAAACTTGTCAAGAATATTGCAGGGACTACAGGTAGCCCTCAACTTACAACCACAACTGAACCAAAAATTTATGTTGCCAAGTAAGATATTTGTTAAGTTTGAGTTTTGCTCCATTTTATGACCTTTCTTGCCACAGTTGTTAATTGTTGCAGTTGTTAAATTATTAATACAGTTGTATAAGTGAATCTGGCTTGTCTTGTAAGAAGATTGTAAAAGGTGATCACATGACCCCAGAGCACATCAACTGTCATACATATGAATCAGATGCCAGGCATCTGAATTTTGATCACATGACGGGGATGCTGCAATGGTCGCAAGTGTGAAAAACATCATAAGTCACTTTCTTCAGTGCTGTTGTAACTTTGAATGGTCACCAAACGAACTGTTGTACAACATATTTTCCCAAACATATGTGAAATAGATTATTTAGTAAAACCAATATACATTAATTTCAAAAGAAGTTAATATCATGAAACAAAGAATAACATTGTTGAGACTTCCAGGGCAAAAAAATTGATGATTGTCCCACACTAAATGGCTATGTGAGGGAACAAAGCTTTTCTTTTTCCTGACTTTGTATTAAAATCCAAACTAAATGTGAGAATAGGGTAAAACCCTAAATTATTTGGGTAAAGGAGGAATCTCCTTTAGATTCCATCTTTAATGTACCCACATATCTATATTGCTTGTTACTGTGGAATATTATAGCTTGGAACAAATTGGAGGTTATGGTGACCCAGTTAGAAATATAGCTTAATAGTTTTTGAAAGTTCCCTTTGTAATGGGATATGTTTTTCAGGAAGCTGGTAATGATATTGCTATTGTTTAATTCTGGGAAATCAGGAAATAAAAAGGTTGTTTGGAGACTTTCTGAAAGGTCGTCAAATGCTGACACACATGTTACTGGTAAATGCACCTTTTCCAACAAGCCGGCCTAGCATAATCTCCTGTCCTTGACTGTTTTAGATAGATTTTAATTAGGGGGATTTTACACTATTTTAGCACAGGGCTTGGATTTAATAGTCTTTTTAAAAAATTGTATTTTGTTTATATTTGTATTGTTTTAAATTTCCTGTGCGCCGCCCTGGGTCATTTTTGGAGAAGGTGCGGGGTATACATTTGAATAAAATAAAATAAAATAAATAAATTCACATTGCATTCCCTGAAATATTTTGAAGAATTTTATTTTTGTATGTGTTTGCATAATTAATGCCAACTAAGGTCACTTGTTGCCAAGCATTGTTCTTGATCGCGTAAATGTATTTTTGTATTTGTATTATGACACTTTTGATAATACTCATGAGACTTCATTTTGTGAAGGCTCACCTGTATACCTTGCAGTTATTCTCTCTCTTTTTGATAATCCTATCATGCGCATGGTAGTATCGATAAGACCCTCTTATCGATGAATAAAGCTTTTTGTTGTCTATAATTTCGTGGTTTAGTTTTTCTTACATTTATAGTAAATATATCTGCGATATTTTTCTCACACTAAAATATTTTGAGTATCTGATGCTAAGCTCTGCTTTGAGGTAATCATTACTAAGCCCTTGAATTTTTCTCCCTAAATTAACATTTAGTTTAGGTTAGTCTAAAAAGAATGCTCTAAGATGTAGATGGCATTGAAAACAATACATTAATCTGTGTTCCATTAAACAAGAAAGTCTCTGCACCAAACTTAATTCTTGGTGACTAAATGGATACATCCATGTTGGGCTGAGGGCAATTACATTGCCTTTTGGGATATTGCTTGATTTCCAAATTTAGCCTACAGCCTTAGGATTTCCTTGATGATTCCCAGGTACAACCCTCCTTAATTTTTCTCAAGTCAGCCAATGTTGGCTTTAACTTGTTATGTCCTGCAATAGTTTAATTAAACAATTTCAACTACTGTCCATACACCTCAGTTACACAGTTAGTTACAAATACAAAACAATCGCAAACAGTAAATGAAATGATGCTTACAATAAGTAATACAGTTGCAGTCATTATATTGAAGGTAAAACTACATTTAAATTTTAAAAAGCAATTGGACTACTCCATTTATATTTTTCTATTGTATTCTTTGAATTTTTGGAATTATAGATTTTAACAAGTTTGTTTAAATACTGCTTTGCTATCTTTCTGTTTATATAATACTAAGGAAAACTGCTGTAAAATGAGCACTCAAAACAGTATATATTTACTATTGAAAACAATTATTTTTATAAACTCCTAAAATTGTTTATCATTCATGTCAAGATGTGCATACTGTTTCTATCTGGAACAAAATCCATATATCAATATCTTTGTAGGTGTTACAGTCACCAGACAATAATCTACCATATATATTTAAAACAATTACTTACATTGCCCATTCTAGTTTTTCATTTTTTATGGAGTTATACAGTGTCTGAAACAAGAACATAATATTATCATAATATTTTCAAATATCTATTAATTATTATTACATTTTCTGATATGGGAAAATATTTTACAGTTATCTTAATGTAGGGTATTACAGATAAAATTTGCACTTGCTCAGCATTCTGTGTACAAAAACTAGACATTTTGCTTCAGCACTGAAGGCATGGGACAGTATCTTTCATTTTCCAGGGACAATAAGCCAGATCAGTTTAGTTTAGAACAAAGTGTGCAGTAGACATTTGTTCTTGAACACTCTTAAGCTGCATCCTTTATTTAATAGCCAGCCCTATATCGAAAAATAGATTTGAAGAGCTTATTTATTAATTTTATATCCATTATTCAGACTGTGCAAGCAATGAATAATCATGACATAAAAAATGCTTTGGTTTTCCGCTAGCATTTTTAGAACTATCTTACTGTTTTATCTTCATTGCTCTGGTTTTAAGAAGATTGTAACTGAGATAAAATTCTTCAATAATTATGGTCTAATTTAAGTGAGATATTTTTGTAAACAACCAATTCTATAAGATAGCTAGCTGTTTGATATAAATCTATATTAATCATGTTAACAGTGGCACAGACTACATGACCATTCTGCATTACTTCTTGGATTTTACTTGTTGTAAAACCTGTTGTTT
The DNA here is from genome assembly GCA_026931265.2 of Tropidonophis doriae. Taxonomy (NCBI): domain Eukaryota; kingdom Metazoa; phylum Chordata; class Lepidosauria; order Squamata; family Natricidae; genus Tropidonophis; species Tropidonophis doriae. Next base: position 8,428 of record JAPKID020004396.1, read on the forward strand.
TTTTACTGTCAAAAGGATAAAGAAATAAACATCGGTTTGGAAAAAACTGTATGGCAATAGCAGTTAGACTTCTATAGCAATAGCACTTAAACTTACAGACTGCTTCACGGTACTTTACAACCCTCTCTGAGCTGTTTCCAGTGGTTTCCCCCAACAATCTGGCTCCTCATTTTACTGACTTTGGAAGGATAGAAGGCTGAGTCAACCTTGAGCCAGTGAGAATTGAACTGCTGAACTGCTGGCAGTCAGCAGAATTAGTACTGCAGAACTGCATCCTAACCACTGTGCCACCATGGCTCTTATAACACTCCATTACATTTTACAGCCCTCTCTGAGCAGTTTACAGAGTCAACATATTGCCCCCAACAATCTGGATCCTCATTTTAGTGACCTTGGAAAGATGGAAGGCTGAATCAACCCTGAGCCAGTAAGAACTGAACTCCTGGCTATGGGCCATTACAAGACAAAGTGCAGATAGAAATTAGTATGTAATTGGAGGACATAGATATTTGGCAATTGCATCATATTCTGATACTTTATGTTATCTCTATTTTCCTTTCCAAGTTTGTACTATGTCAGAAAGTAATAGAAGATGCATCAGTTTGAATGGAAGCAGTTTCCTAGTTACACAAAATAAGTGTTTTAAATAAAGACTTTGTAGCACCCTTAAATCTTTTCAGGTGGCTTTCAAGAGACATAAGGCTTTAACATGAAAGAAGTCTGAATTTAGTACTTTCTATATTTGTAACGTGAAATAGTATAACACATTCTGATGATTTGCATTGAGCTTCATCAATCTGAAGGCCTCTAGATGTTTTGACCTATAATTTCCATAATCTCTAAGCATCATGTCCATTAATTATATAAACAGAATGATATGGATTATAGTCCAAGATAAAGGATGACAAAGACTGATATAGACAAAATCTTAAGAATGAAAATGAGAATTTGCAGGCACATCATGTAAGCAGTGGTAGCTTATCATCCATGACTACTGTACGTGTAGTATGAATAGGGTCAGGCACCTGGCCTTTCATCAGCCATAATGACTTATTTTGAGGCATAGCATTACCTTTAACAGATCCTTTGCAAAATCTTTCCCATCATTTAGTCCATCCAGATTTGCTGTAAACTGTTGGCAGGACATCTTTTTCCCAATATTCTATAATACAGAAGAGCAGAGATCACTGGACACCTTTTTTCAAAAAACCATAATGTTTTAAATACTATATGAAATATATGAATATTCAGATAAATGAAGCAAATGTTTCCTATATTGCAATATGTATCTAGAGATCAGGTCCAATGTGCAGCAGAATGAAAAAGAAAGAGAAAATAATACATTTTATAAGCAACCATGTCTTAAATGAATCAGGTCTGCATGTGAACATGAAGTGAACTAAAAGATTCTTGTCTGGATTCCATGAAAACTTCTCAGAGGAATGAAGAAAAAGGATTCCTAACTCATTGGCCTCTTTCATTAAAATCAGTTTGAAAAGCCCTTTTCATCTAGTACTGCATCATGGGACTCCAAACGCTTAACTGATAAACTATCAAAACTAGAAGCTTACCTGGAGGTAGAGGAGAGGCAATGACCTAAGCCATTTCAAACAGTTGTAGTCCCTGTTCACATATTGCTGAAATGTTCGTATAACATATCTAGTATATTTCCTTATGCTAGATATGCTAAACATTTTACATTAGAGTTTTAAAAATATTCAGATCAGAGAATAACTTCAAGCAAACTTCCCAAATTAATTTAACAAACAGAAAATCACCCGATACAGGTAATGATTTTGATGATTAAAACATTCCTATGTATGCACAGAAACTGCATTTTTCATTGATGCAGAAATCTGAATTGTATTGATCTGACATAGTGATTCAGTTGAGATATATAAATTGGATCAATTTTCTAAACAATTCAAACAACTGACTGATTTTCTGAATTTTCATACAACCATAATTCAGAGATTAGTACAGAGTGTAGGTATATCACTGGCATGGCACGTAAGGATACAACATCCCACGCATGTAATCAGAAGATGAGGGTGTTGCTGGGTGCGATACCGGAACAATCATGGAAACCCTAATCTTAGGAGGCAATTGTGGCTTGTTAGATCTGAGCAAATGCCAGAGGCAGTCTCCAGTAAACATAGTGGAATATGTTGAAATGGGGTGCTATGGGCAAAACTACTAGTCCTCACTTAATGATGGTAATTAGAACCAGAATTCCCATCACTCAAATGAGGTGGTTATAAAGTGTGAATGACACACGATCTCCATCCCTTAATGATGGCAATCCCAGCACTCCTGGTTACTATCAATAAGCCAGGATTGCAGGCTCTTAAGTGAGGACTGGGATTTGTGGCTGGGATTTGCCACTTCTTGCTGCCTTCCAACAAATGGCAGCTTACTAGGAGGTGGCAAGCTTACTAGGAGGTGACAAGCAGGTGACTGTTGTGGAGTGCAGCCAGGTGGGAGGGTGCTGTGGTGCAAGTACAGGTCAGGGGGATAGGTGGCATGGTGCTGTGTGACTGTAAGCAAGTGGGAAGGGCTGCTGCGGCATGAACGTGGCTGGGCAGGCAAAAGGTATGTGCTTTGGCTTGGCATGAGCAGTGCCAGGAAGGGGGCCATGTGCTATGCAGTACAAGTTCCTATGGGGAGGGATGCTGCAGGCAGAAACACACCATGGAATTTCAGATCCCAGGATCTTGTACTCGGTAGCAGGGCTCCACGAGAGAAAAAGGGGCAGCAATTTATAGGAGTGACACGAAACCTTCCCTACTGGCTTTGACTTTGCTTGGAAAGCCAGCAAGGAAGGCTGCAAATGGCTATCATGTGACTGAGAGACTATAACCATTATGAATGCAAAATGATTGCCAAGTGCCCAAATCGTGATTATGTGACCATTGGGGTGCTGCAGCCACTGTTCAGCACTGTTGTAACAGTGAATAGGTTGGTCTGAATGATAATCCAAAGACTACATACGTATATTACAGTTTTAAGAACCGTGCTGAATTAAGTATCTTATGCTGAAATAACTAATGGGGGAAATACAGACTGGAAACAAGGAATATAGTCCAGAATAAGACTTTTTTATGGTCATGAGACTATCCCAGGATTTCAGATATTGCACTTTGTTCCTTCTTTTAATACAATACAATAGCAGAGTTGGAAGGGACCTTGTAGGTCTTCTAGTTCAACCCCCTGCATAGGCAGGAACCTTATACCATTTCAGACAAATGGCTATCCAACATCTTCTTAAAGACTTCCAGGG
>JAPKID020004397.1:0-11706 GCA_026931265.2 Tropidonophis doriae
CTCTCTTTCTCCCATCCAAACTATCTAAACTTCATTGTCTTTTGCTCCTCTAGAATGTACGCCCTCCCTCTTGGAAATCAGGACTACATTACACCTAGGGGTGGTATTGAGCAGGTTCTGACCAGTTCTGGAGAACCGTTAGCTGAAATTTTGAGTAGTTTGGAAAACTGGTAAATACCACCTCTGACTGGCCCTGTCCCATTTATTCTCTGCTTCCCGAGTCCCAGCTGATCAGGAGGGAATGGGGATTTTGCAGTAACCTTCCCCTGGAGTTGGGAGGGAATGGACATTTTACAGTATCCTTCCCCTGCTAGGCCCAATAAGCCATGCACAACAAGGCACGCCCACAGAACAAGTAGCAAAAACTTTTGAATCCCACCACTGATTCCACCATAAATTTTTATGTTTTTCTGGGATGTAACAGAAACTGATTCACTGCAGATGAGTTCTGGTTGGGACAGGGAGGCCTATAAAATTACATTCAATAGAATCTGCAGAAATGTGGCTTGCTTGCTGTAAAGGACCAGACAGTAAGGATAATGACATTCCACGGATAATAATCAGGGATAATACAATATTTTTTTAATGAACAAGAAACTAAAACCAGAATCAAGTGACCTATATTTGTCGAAAGCATGATAAGCTTTGCATTTATGGGTCTTCCACTGCTAGTAGCAGGGAGTTCTCTGAACAAAATATTTGGCAGGAAAACAACTTGAAAAATAGCCAATTGCTTCCTTTGACCAGGCACAGCTTAATCATTGTAAATGAGAGGAAAAAGGCAACAATTGTTATGCAGTAGTGATATAATTGGCAATATTGATTAAATTTATTTTAGTACTGATCAGCCTTTTTTGACTTATTCCCTTGTTTCAGCCCTCCCTATATTCAAGCACTTAGGCATGTACAATCACAGTTTTGTAATCTGATCTTGTTATTGTGTGAATTAAAAATGTAATAAAAACATATTTGTATCATAATGGCTGCATTCAGCCTTTTATTTGGTTCAGAGTACTCCACCAAAATGTGGAGTAATCAAGTTACAAAGAAGGAAGGAAAAAATAAGAGACCAGTTAAATCAAAAAGAGGAAAAACACATCAGCAAAAATATTCTATAGTTGCATACGTCTTAATAATTAATATTTCATTATTATGGTATACTATTTTCATAAATAAAGTATTGTGTATGTAAAATATAAATAATAGAATCATAGAGTTGAAATGGGTCTTCTAGTCCACCTCCCTGACTAATGTAAGAATACTTATAACATTCTTGACAAATGGCTTTACTGCCTTTCTTATATATTTGCAATGATAGAACATTGGTGATGCAGTGAATAGAATGCAGTATTGCATGCTAATTTCCCACTTCCAGGAGTTCAATCTTGACTGGTTCAAGGCTGACTCAACCTTCCTTTCTTCTGAAGTCAGTAAAATGAGGACCCCAAATGATTGTTGGGGCAATATGCTGAAACTATATACCAGCCAGAAAATGCTGTAAAGCCCTATGAAGAGGTGTATAAGGCTAAGTGCTGCTATTGCTATCCAGGGCACAGGCTGCTCCATTGCTAAACAGCTTTCCCAGTTAGGAAATTTCTCTTTATATCAAGTTTAGATATTTCACTGGAAACTTCCTCCCACTGGATTTCTTTTTTTTTTAATCCTCAGGTATTCTGGAAAATAGATCCACACCCTGTTTTCTGGTATCACCCCTTCATATGTTGGACTGCTATTGTATCTCCCTTAGCTATCTCTTCTTTAGGCTAAGCATACCAAGATTCTTCAAGCTCATTTGATAGGTTTTTTCTCTATTGCAATTATAAGTACAATTGTAAGTTTATTTCTTACTCTGTGCTTACAACATAACTTTCTTCTTTCCATAATCTATCATGTCTAAACATCAAAATCATACATTCATTTTTTGCTTTGTTTTACACAAAAAGTTCATATGGGATTTTCAGTCAGCAATAAAAATAGACATTTTCTTTTCTCACCATTTTACTAATGTTATTTCTAAACAACATTATTTGCAACTAAGTCTTTCACCATACATGTAGAATACCTTAAGATATTAACATTCTTCTTTCAGTAAGTCTCCTTCACTCCTTCAATTCAGAGGAATCATCATTAAAACAACTATTCACTTAATGATTCATGTTCCATCATTGGACAACATACATTTAGAAGATAATATTCATACTATGAATATGAATATGGACATTAACCTCACAATAAATAGAAAAGCTACAAGTGGCGCAATGAGCCATGGAGCGATTCATGTTCAGCATTACAAGACAATATAGAAACAGCTGCAGAAGAATCAGAGAGCAAACAAAAGTATATGATATTGTCAAGAGAATAAAAGAATTGAAACTGAAATGGACTGGTCGCATAGAAAGAAGAACTGACAGCAGGTGGATCAAGGCAGTCATAGAATGGATCCCATTGATAAAAAACAGCCACAAAAAGAGATCTAAAACAAGTTGGACAACATCAGCAAGTATTGCAGATCCAGTTGGCAAAAGAAAGCTCAAGATCATATAGGTTGGAAATGTGCGGAAGAGGCCTTCATCCTGCAGTGGATAGGCAATAGCTAAAATGATGCTGATGATGATTCATTATATATGATAATTCATAACATTATCATTTAAGTTGTTCAATGATAATTTGTTTAAGAACATGTTTGCATTGTTCTTTTTTTATTTTGCAGGCTTTCCTGCATGTCTACCATCACATACATACAGGGTTACTTGTGTTTGAAAACTAATAATTATTTATATAAATTGCCAAGCAAATGCACAGCAATGTACGTATGTCCCTAATTTAGTCTATTTTGCTCAAATTAACCATTCAATTATATTCCAGAAAATAACTCTGATCTGTTAATATTTCTGATATTTTACTTTATTCTTTTTGTTTATGCATCTTCAATGGACGCTCTTTGCCAATGTTTAATGCAAACTTTACTTCCTTATGCCATGAGTTAATTCATGCAAGCTTGTACAATGACAACTTTAATTTTTTCTCCCAACTTTCACAACACAACAAATGTAAATACTTCAGAAATTTCATTTATTACTTATGAGATTTCAGCATTCTTTTGCTGAACATGGAAATCCCACAAAAATTGTCAATCTCTCAATTTCTCAAGATTTTTTTAAAATTAATTTAACAAGTAGGGATGTCTGGAGATACAGGCTGTTGTGTGGACAGTGCTTGCAAAACCAAAAGCTATTGAATGAGTTTTCAATTACTTTCCACAAATAATTAATATTGGATGACAGCATCATATGGCTGATGCATGGAAGTTCAATGGATCTCAGTTTTATAAATATGCAACATTTATTCAAATCAGACAGAGACATGTGTGAAACCTAGAAAAATGCAGGAAGTGGTTTCAGGTGATTAATCTAAGTATGTACCGACACTATATTAGTTGTAACCTTTTTACTAAAATACTGACGCCAGCAGTATTTTTTATGCTGATCTCCTAATTTCAGTCCATGTTTCATGAATTTTTTTATTTGAAAAACATCTATGATAGAATGACTGTTTTTCTTACATGTCTTGCAGCTCATTGAACTCCTGAAACAAATGGTGTTTAGATATGCAGCATGAATAATTTTTGAGGCCGATCCACCACACTTATTTTTTTTCTAATACTAAGATCTCTTTTATGCAACATCCAAAAATCAGGGAAGGGATAAGAATATATTTCACCCTCAAGGAAAATATTACAAAAATGGTAGAGGGCTTTTTTGGAGGAAACAATGTAGGAAAATTTATATCTTGTACCATTCATAACTTCTTCAGAATTAAATCAGATCCTAATTTATTAATAAATGATAGCTTGAATACAAATGAAGGAAATTTCAGGAGAAATCGGATTAAATCAGATTGAATTTATTTAATGGCAATAGAGACAGCAAAGAATAGTTTCTTTTCTGTCTCCAGGCAAACTAGCGTGGTCTTGCTTTCTATATTGTGGAGCAGTCACTAGCATAGTCTACGAATATTTATGTAAATCTGATTGAATTAAACCAATCAGATCTTAATTAACTTGCATTCCAGCGTTGGGCAGGTTGCAGTGATATAAACTTGGGATCTGTCTGCCCTGTTATTTTGAATTGGCTTCAGCTTATAAATCTTGAGTATGTGGGCACAGTGGGTGGAATCAGGGCAATTGTTTCTCTATTCAATCCTTGTCCTTTCTGCATATTCAAATCAGCCATAATTTCTTGATTAAGTAGGTGTTTGATGCTGCCTTGGGGTGACATGCCTAAAGAGGCGATTATTAAATGCCTATTGTGAGATCACTGTAACAACAGACTTAACTCTAGTATTCCATTTCTGGCTAAATAGATTCAAAAGGCATATCTTTACAAGTTTAATTTAATTCATTTGTATCTTGCTTTTATTATCCTTAAAAATAACTCAAGACAGCAAACGTATCCAATACACCTTCCTCTTATTTTTCCCAAAAGTCTGTGAGATGGATTGAGTTTGAGAGCGTGACTGGGCCAAAAGCATCCAGTTGTCATGACTAAGATAGGACTTGACCTCATGATCGCCTGCTTTTTAGCCTGATCCTTTAACCACTAGACTAGATCAAACAGACTCCAATGTCTTTTCAAGATACATATGTTAAAGTAGTTTTGGTTTTATTGGTGTATGACCACTTTCTGGCTTGATTAATGTGTTTTGCTAATTTGAGTTAACTGATTATTAGGAAGCTTTAAAAAAACAATGAGTAAATAAATACATAGATAGATAAATACTAATTCCAGATCTGCTTTCAATATTGTTGAACAATCTGTCTGGAACAGTTTCAATAATTCTGGTTATTGCTGCTGGGCCATTTCCAGAAAGTGCATTAGAGAACAGTTCAACAACCATAGTCCATTAACTGGTGGTACCTTATAATGACTCATTTTGCCATTTATGTAACTATTTAACTTCCACCCAATACTAATTGTTTAGGACATTTAGAGATTTAGAATTTCATCATTATATTGATGCCACCCAGCTCTATTGTTACATGCCATTAAATTCCAAGCACCAAATCAATAGTACATCCTTGCTGAAACCCAATAATAAATTGGATGAGTGAGGACACGCTGAAATTAATTCAAACGAAGTGGAGAAGAGTTCATAAATGCAATGCTAAAATTTGAGGTGGGGATTCAAACTCTGTTGGGTAGAACAGTATTTCCCTAAAACAAAAATCCATAATCTTGAAATGCTTCTACTTGTAATGGTGGTGATGGTAGTGGCAACTATGACAATTATTTGCATTTTAAAAAAGATAAAGTTTTCCCCTGTCTAGTCGTGTCCAACTCTAGGGGGTGGTGCTCATCTCTGTTTCTTAGCCAAGGGAGATAGTATTGTTAGAAGGCACTTTTGGCCATCATGATTATAAACTGAGTTCACAGAACACAGTTAGTATTTCCTTCCCTCTAAGTGGTACCTGTTTATCTACTTGCTGTCAAGTCTCTGACTAATGAACTCAAGCAAATCAGAACTCCAAAACTTGGCTCCTTCTCAAACATCTGCTTGAATGAGTATATCACATCAGCCCAGGTTCAAATGAAAACCAAATCTACCTCAGTTTGAAGTTGACATTTGCATCCGCTTGCTTTCCAACTTCTAGGTTAGCAGGAGATGGGCTAGAAAAGGAGCTCACCATGTCACATGTTGCTTGGATCTCAAATTGCCAATTTTCCCATCAACAAGCACCACATCTTAACTGCTAGACCACTGAGCTCCCCTATTATTTGCATTACAAGATACAAATATTGCTGAGTTACTTGAACTTAATTAAATTTTGACTTCACAATTGCAAAGAGTTCTATGTATCATTGCCCTTAAAAAGTATTCATCCCAGGTGATAATAGTTCAGCTTTTGGTAAATTCTCATTGGTAAATTATTTTAGGCAGTCTATGTTTGAGGCTGGGTGTGGCAGTTTGCAAGCATATAGGCTTCAGGAATAAGATTGATTGTGAAATCAGAGAACCAATATTTGGGCAAGCAACTGCAAGCACATCAGCATAGTCTATCTATTTGGGCAATGAGGTTTAGTGATATAAACAACCCTGTCTGGTTTCTATGGGTTGGAGAGTGACAGCTATTTAAGAAGTACTAATTGCTCCCAATGATTATATCAAAGCTAACCAACATCTATATTGAAACACACATGATTTATGGCAGGAAAAAAATTGTCCTGTAAGTATGACTCTATTATAGATGTAGAAATAGTCATCAACATTTAAAGTTAGATGGCTTTAAAAGAGGACTGGATAGATTTTTTTTTTTAAAAGGACTGGCTATTCATGAATATAGTTTATTATATTATCAAATGTTAAATGACTCTTACTGCTAATTATTGAGAATATGGACATTTTCAACTCTATTTTGGTGGTGATTATTTGGCATTTAGTTGGCTGCTATGGTAACAAATGCAGACCAAACATGCTGTTAAATTAATATGGGATGTCTTTTTAAAAAAAAAAAAACATCTTGTTTTTCTGTTCAAATAACCAAAAAAACTGGCTGACAGCAATTTAAAACCAGATTTAAAATGTAAGGGTAAGAACAATGCAATGAAAGCCAAGGCAAAATTAAAATCAATAATACAAGTACAAGTAATGATTAAAAACTGGACAAAAGAGATGGATTTTTACCAGCTTTCAAGGAGGGGCTAATCATTTTTTTTTGGAAATTGGATGAGGCTATATAAGAATAATCTGGAAAAATGAGCTTCTAGCAATTAAGAAACCTTTAGATTAGATTCAGATTAACAAGAGTTGGAAAGGATCTTGTAGGTCATCAAGTCCAAACCCTGCCCAAGCAGAACACCCTACACCATTTTTGACAGATGGCAGTCCAGTCTCTTCTTGAAAGCCTCCAGTGATCTTCAGAAAGGGCTTCCCTGATGATGTCAGAAACTGAACATGTTAGAAGTGTGATGGTTCAGTGGTTTAAAGATGTTGGTTTGCCATCTTTGTTCTGGCAGTTCGAGCCCTAGACTCAGTTTCTGATCACCTAGCAGTTTGAAAGCTTACTGCATGTGAGTAGATAAACAGATTCCGCTTTGGTGTGAAACATAATGGTGTTTCCTGCAGGTGGTCAGACCCCTGCTGGTGCTAGACCTGCCTGGAAGTGATGAGAGGCAACAACAGTGGTGAGAGAAGGACCACTCAGGGTGCTGCTCGTCTTTCTTGTGCAGAGCTTGTTCTCCCCCTATGATGCACCCTAGATAGTGTCTAAATGTGAACTAAATCTTTAGCAACCAAATAACAACTTTGTACTAACACTGTACTAACACTGTAGCCTTCTGGCTAATTGTACCATTGCCATATGCTAAATAATAATAACTGGACATGTTGACTATAGGAAAACAGATCCATTACATGATCAGGCCCTGAGCCATTTAAAAGTTAACATAGGCAGCTTTGTGTCTAGTAGGCAAACTGTCAAGGTACCAAGTAACACCCCTAACAAAAGAAGACTCTGAGGCTAGAGTTTCCTCAAAGTTCTATTTTATTGGAGATGTCATATTGGCACATCTGGGAAAACCCGAATCTGAAAGTTCTCAGGTTTTCCCCACCCAAATGAAAGTTCAAGTTCTGTCCCAGCACCCACATGTCCATCACATGATCCAATCAGGCACCATCCAAAACTGGGGATGCCTCCCAGTCACATCATCGCAGCTGTAGGACAAGGTGTCATTGACTCTCTGAGAAAAGAATGTCATTTTGACTATATCTCACCCATACTCCATATAACCCCCCTCCCATTTTCCCACAGTAGAAATTATAGTAGGCCTAAAGGCCCAATGTAAAAGATGGCTTCCAGGTCTAACAAAATCAGGATAGATTTTTATTTCAGGTGCTACAGAATCCCTGTCACTTGCTGTGGTTAACACACAAACCATCCCATCTTGCATTAATTGCAAAGGCAGCCCTTACCAGAAGGCAAAGTCATGCAGGCTAATACTACTTTTAATTATAAGGTTACAGCAACAGAATCATGCAAGTTTCAATCTCCCCCTCCCTTTATCTTTGTGAGAACTGGAAGAGGGTTTCTCAGATAACAATTCTGCTGCAGACTTGGATTTCTTTTATCTGATCATTGCTTTTGTAGTCACTCTTGCCTCTGTTCCTCAAGGTCATTCTTTCTACTTCATGCAGAGTCATAGATGTAATATACGGTGTGTCAAAATGTACAGCTTTCAATTTCCAAGCTTTGGGGGTGCTGAAAAGTTGTGACATGCCTTGGGGATTGTAAAGATATTTGGATTACTTTAATATAATTTAGATATGCTTGTCAAATAACTACATAAATATAACTTTTTAACATTTTGTTTGTTTCATTTGCAACTGCTTTGTTTCTATGGCTCATGCATGTGGTAATACAACTTGAGGTTTGCCTAGTAAATCTGACAGAAAATGTGGCAAAATGATGCTTTATAATACAGGCTTTACCATCTTCAGAATGATTTTGGGTGGGATTGAGAGATTTGTGAGTGTAGAACATGCCTCCACAGTGGATATATTATATTATATATTTCCACTGATAAAAGGCAAAATTCTTTTGACTTAACATGGTTCCATGGACTGTTTAGTTTAACTGAATAAACTAATTGTCTTAAAGCTACACCCATTTAACAAAATATTTTGGGAACTTTGCAGCATCTTTAAAAGAATAAATAAATTATCAATTCCATTCCAAACTTTCCTTTTGCAATCTTATGTCTACTCAGAAATAAGTAGAATTCTTTTCAATGATACTTCAGGTATGTACCAGGTATTTCCAGTATAAATATCTCATGTCCTTTCTCTCACAATGCCTAAATAATTTTTAAAGAATCTCATTACTGAAGAACTGTGAAGAACTATTATTTGCAGCTGGAGAATCTTCAGCTACAAATATTTGTGGCTGAAGGTCATATTACATCTCTTCTTCACAAAGCATATAACTCATGATTTGTTAGCCCAATTTAACCCTCTGAACTATACCTGGTGGTTGCTTAAAGCAATCAAATTGCACAGAATTTTCATAATCATTCCTTAATTGTTTAAAATATTTCTACGGTCCTTTTTTCATTTTTAATATGAAGTGAATGGTTGAAAATAAATTTATTTCATGATAATACCATCCTTTTATAGAGTCTTGGCTTCCAAGGGGTAAGGGATAAAGATCATCTGGCATGTTGTAGCTTACCTCCTCTGTACTATTGACCTTGAAGTAGAAATGTTTGGATAGCATTGATTTACTTAAGATCATACTGGGCCAATTTAAAAAGGAAGGTCCTTCAGCTGCAAATAGTAGATTTCTTAATCTTAAAATGTTTATTTAAAATATTTTAGCCCATCACCCTATACTACAGAACTGTGTTAATTTCATATATAGTACAGTGTCATTATTTTACACTACCATAAAATAGTTCCATTTCTAAATAAATCACATTGCAAAATTGTTTAAAAATCCCAAGAGTTTCTTTAAATTCCATCATTGTATCATATCATTACTGTTAAGCAATTTTACACTAATCCCAATCATTAACACCTTCAGGGAAAGCAAGACAAAGAATGCCATTGATGAAATCAGCTTCAATAGTTGAGACGATCCAGTGGAGATTTCAACTCCTGTGAACTCAAGCTGTGCCAAGCTGCCTGTTATAATCTGGGCAATCATTGAATGGCATGCTCCATGCTATGTTTCATTTATTCATGATGTAACTCAACATGACTTAACAGGACCTCATACATAAAGGCAGCATGAACAAACCATTTCAAGGACTAAGTAGATGAATTCCCCCCATAGGGACCTATTTCTCCCACTATTGTGCGTCTTTCTCTAGACAGCTGATACAAAAAGAACAAATATGAAACTATAACTTATGACAAATTATTTTTTTTAAAAATCTAATAAATCTGGCATGGGTGTGAAATCAAAAGTCTTTAATCTTATGATGTATGGCACAGAAATCTTTTTTGTAATATCATCCCACTATTGTTATTGTTATTATAACTGGCATCTTTTGTTCTGATAAAAAAGTATTTTTTAAATAGCACACACACACGCACACACACACACAAATCTTACTTGCTAGAGAAATAAAGACAAAATTGCAGAATTAACCAGGTTGCTTAGCAACTAATAGTTCCAGTGTCACTCCTTGGTGATCAATTCAAGTCATACATCAAGGTCTAAAGCACCTTGTAGAAAAAGCCATATATTTTTGTTACTTTGAAAATCTCAGTAACTTAATGTAATACAGTATCACATTCGATAAACTTTGTTAATGCTTTTTGATGAATATGGTACATTAATCTATGATTCTTTAAAACAGTGCTAATAGGAAAAGCAACAGTTAATTGCACCAATGTAACATATGTGACATAAACAAGAGCAATTAGTGCTAGTTTGTTATTGTGTGTCCTGTCCCATGGAGGATGGCAGGACCGAAGGAGAGAAGAAAAAGAAAGAATCATTATGCAAATTATTCACAAGGTCCTTGGTTCTCCTTACAACTAGGTTTTGACTTCTCCCTGCCAGCCAATGACAGATGATTCATTCAACATTTCAATAGCAAACAAAATGGCTGCCATTCAAACTGCTAAATAAACATACAATGCTTGCAAATAATGTATTACAGAATATTTATCTTGGGGACTTCTGGAATATATAGTTAGGCTTTCATGCTTTTACTAATTCAGTTTAATTATAAAAGTACACATTCTAAATGTCCATAATAATTGAATTCCTTTCAGCTTAATACAAACTACTTAATCAGAAGATGCATTACATGTTTAATAACTTGATTTTATCTTTAACCCATTATGAGATATGTCACTGATTATTTATTGATGATAATGAAATATAGCATAGACATATAGTTATTCATAATCAAACTTTAATATGGTAGAAAATTTAGTTCTGATTTCCATGCATTACATTTTCAATAATGACATCGATAAAGAGATGGAAGTAATGTTTATCTGATTTACAGATAACACTACATTAGGTGGGATATTAGTAGACAAAAATAATATTGAAAACAATGTTTTGAGATTAGAGAAAATGATTAAAAGTAACAGAAATAAATTATATTTATTTATTAGAAATAAATAAAAAATGAAATTATAATAATTTAGGAAACAAAAATCAGAGGCACCAGCCAAGTGTCAGGAGGATATGTGGCTTGCTAATGAGACTTGTGAAAAAGATTTTGAATTTGAAACTTTTAGGGGGAAAACACTGATGTCAACCTATTGTGGTGTATTCAATTAATTTAGTCTTATGGGTTTGCACTGCACATGACTACAGTCTATTAAAAATGTTGGGAGTAAAATGTTTAAACAGTCCAATATTTTGGGCAAATGTTACCAGTGAGAATCCTGTGTGTAGCTTCTCACTGACTGGAAATATTGGGATTTGCCCTCTGCCTAGATATGGTTTTTTCCCCCAAACTTTGGTTTCTGTACAGCAGAGATTAAAAAAAACACCCTGAGAAATCAAGGAGCTATCCAAACTATCATTATTATATCATTATTATATCGTCCCGTCTCCAACCTTCATTTTGTAATGAAGGTTGTAGAGAGTGTGGTGCTTCGGCAATTCTCTCGACACCTGGATGAAATAATCTATCTAGATCCGCGCCAGTCCGGCTTCCGCACCGGTCACAGCACCGAAACGGCATT
>JAPKID020004398.1:0-11706 GCA_026931265.2 Tropidonophis doriae
ATTGTTAGGAGTAGACTCCTAGAGTTGGGTAGGCAATATATAATACCATAATGACAAATGGTCATTGTGACTTTAAGAATGTTGGAATGTTAGAGTGCAATTAGGAAGTGCAATATCTCCAACTATAAAATGAAGCCAGGAGAGTGCATATCTCTCTCTCTGCTGGATTTGCTGTTTGATAACCGTGTTCTGTGAAAAACTGTGTTTGAAGAAGGAAGATTGTATTTGCTGACTGTAAGCAATTTGATATTTGTTAAGATTCGTATTTTATTTGATTTAACATCACTGCTTGTTAAACATTAGTTTAGTTTAGTAGTTTTTACAACTTCAGTAAAAGCTATTTTATTTTACTTAACAGTGTCTGGTCTATTAATTGTGCATACACAAGCAACGGTTCCTCTAGCTGCATACTCCACTGCACACCCTTTGCTGTCTCCCAATGGAGATATCATCTAACAATGATGGTCATTAAAAATGTAACCATGTGACCACATCCAATTTTATTGCAGCAGTTGTTAAGTGAATGTTGTAGTCATTTAGCAAACTCATTGTTCCCTATGAGCCTGTGTGTGTGTGTGTGTGTGTGTGTGTGTGTGTGTTGAAACTGAAAAAAACTTCCAGTTTTTTGGCAGAAGAAAAATCTGGCTTTCATCAAAATGTCATAAATTACAAATCACATTACACTGGGACATTGTAATGGTGATGAATGCAGGTCAGTTGACAAGAGTCCAAATCATGTGATTAAAGAGAGGACCAGGTATCAAAACTTCAAATCAAGGTTGTAAGCAGCTTGGTGTCTACGTTATCTTCAAGAAGTTGCTAAGCAACTGGTCATTAAGTCAAGAACTATCTGTAGTCTCTAAAAGGAATTTCTCATTTAATTTCTCATATTTTATTGTACACTGTCTAGAATCCTTTCATAAGGGAGATGGAAAGTTCTTAAATATGACAAATAAATAAATAAATAACCTCACAGTAATGTGTATTTTATTTTTTAGTTAAGATTACATATACATGTATGTGAAAGTTAATATGAGAGATATTAGATATTTGAGAACTTTGAGGTTCTCTTTCAGAAAAACTGAATAATAAAATTGGAAGGGAACTTGGAGGTCTTCTAAACCAACACCCTTTTCAAGCAGGATACGCTATATAATTTTAGACAAATGGTTATCCAATCTTTTCTTTAAAAAACAGTGTTTAGGCTATCAGAAATATGACATTAACCTGAACACTTTGTTTAAATGAACTCCATTTCTCTATGAAAATATGCAGAGAGAAATGAGATCCATTTGAAAATGACAGAAAGGGTGAAGAAAGTTTTGCTCTCCTAAACTCACCTAGTGAACCTCTATAGCAGTGATGGTGAACCTTTTCGGCACCAAGTACTGAAAATGTCATGCAGAAATGTTGCACGCACACTCGTCGGGGCTGTACTCCAAAAGAGCCAAACTTCCGGGTTCTGGCACACATGTGCACCCGACAATTAGCTGGCTGGCATTCATGCATACACTGGTTTTTGGCACTGCTGCACACATGAAGGACAGCTGGTTGTCATGCACACATGCATCCCAGAAACCTGGAAAACAAACAGTCAAGGCCATGTGTGCCGGGTAACATGGTTTTATGTGCCACTTTGGGCACGCGTGCCATAGGTTCGCCATTATGGCTCTATAGCTTTGGGTAGACTTGAACCACATTCATATGTTGGCACACATAGACAGATGGCTGACCAGCCTCTGCTCCAACGTGTCCACTAAGAAGAACCCACCAGTGGGTGAAGACATGGACAATAGGTGCTGATATGGACAAGATCCTGCTCCGAGTACCTACTTTGATCTAATACTCAGAAATGAGATGAATTTGTTCAGATGTAACAAGAAATTCTGGTTTAGCAAATGGCATTGCATTGCCAGGATTGAGTGTCTGTACCTTCTGAGTATTGTAACCGATTCTGTTTGTCTCACCTGCCTTACATGGAAACATTTCCTCACTATCCAATTAAAAATTCTGCAGTCAAATGCAGACAGGTCAGCATTATCAATGTCCACTGTAAGAAAGGACAACAGCCACGTTAATTTTTTGTTCTGGGTCACGATACACTGAAAAAGAGAATTACTGTAAAATTAAAGTGCAAAATGACCTCTCAAGCTTGCTTAGCAGGTGCTAATTCACTTTGATCTATCCCTCCCTATAATAATTTCACGATGGCAGTAAAATCATACATATTTATAAATGTGGGAATAGGTGGCTGTTGTGCTGTTTGTAATTTATGGCAACAAAGAATTCATTTAGATTCCTATACTTGGAAACCCCCAAGGTGACTCTGCTGTGGCTACAGGATCCCCGCTGTGCAGGATACCTAACATAATAAAGAACAAAGCAAAAACAAGGCAACATTGAGGTTGGGGCTCTTGGGTAATCAATTCAGGTATTTACAGCTGAAACAATAGCACTGTGCAAATCAACATCATTACTAGTTTGCTGATAGGAACTCCAGGGAATTAAGCACGTGTCTGCCTGCAAAGCAGCTGATTAATCCAAGTTACTTATGTTTGGTTAGAGCATTATTGTTCCCTTCATAATTAACCATAAATGAGTGCTTAGGAGGACAGTGGAGAACCAGGCTTACACAGTGTCATTACATTTCTGCCCTTGACCATTACATGGGCAAGTCCTTGAAATCAATAATGCTCTTCACATTCACAGCTGTTATAATAAGCGTATGTATAATATAATCTATACTGTAGAAGTGCAGGGCATTCTACTTTATTATTGTATTTGAGTTTTCTAAGTTATGTTCTTTTTGTAACAGCTGCCAACTTGACATAGCACCTGAAGAAGCTCAAGAGCTCTGGCAGGGGTTTGATAATATTTTAAGAAAAGTATGTCCATGTCTAATGCTAGCAGATACAAATACAATATTTCCTTCCAATTGTTTATCTCTCTAAAAACAAACAAGACTTGCGTTGTCCCAACAACATAGTAAGTCCATAATGTGGCTTATTAGTTCTGGCTTAGCAAAATGTTGAACAGCTATCACAGGCTTGTAAAGTATGGATTCTATATTTACCATACTATGTGAACCTGACCAATTGTTCTTTGTTCTATAAATCATGATTAAACTAACCATGGTTTAACACAGACCTGGGCATTTTATGGCCCCCAGGCCGTATCTAGCCGTGCATTGCTGAACAGTCCACCTCCTTTGAAACAACATGTCCCTGAGCAATTAATTCTAGGATTGGTAGTTTGAAAGACTGGGGGAATTATGTTTCTCTATCTGACATGTGCTTTCAAGAAGCCAAAGTCCCATAGTCCCTTGCTGTGCATAAGGAGACAGGAAAGGGACAAGAAGCCATGATCACAAGGGACGTTCATCTCAGTGATGGTGGAAGCAAGCTGAACAGAATGACTAGCAATCAATGTTCCAGTTTTTCAAATCAGGTTTCCCCCCCCTCCCCTGCAGACTGGCTCAAGCAATAAAGAAGTACAGGAGGAGGGAAAGGGAGATGGAAATGTTTACAACATAGAGACATTGAATTTGACAATGGCAACTGATGACAAAAAAAAAGAGCTTCCAGATAAAATATGTGACTCTCATCCTTTCAAAAGGCAGTCAGGTAGCATTATCATCATCACTATAAGCAGTGTATTCAAAAGATGACATGCACAAACTGCCAAAGACTGAGTTCAGATAGCAGCAGGATATTCATGCAATAAATTCATTTATTTGTGCTTATTATGTTTACTTGTCCATAATCAAAGAGCAATAAACAGAGAAAAAGAAAAGGCAAGGACAGTCTCATGATCTCTCAAGGGCAAGTCTAAACGCATTTACTGAACAGTGGTGAAAATGTACAGAAAACTATTGTGGTAGTGAGTGAGAAAAGGCAATTTATTATTCTATCCTATATGATGCTGCTCCTGATTCTCCCATCAAGAACAACCAGTGCTGATTTCCAATTTGTACTTCACAGCATGTACATTGCTGGGCAATTTTAACATTAAAGAAAAGGATTTACTGAATTTATCAACAATGATGTTTAAAAAATGGAAAATTGAAATTACTAGCTTGTAGAATCCTAACAAGCAACTTGATAATTGGAGAAATCAAGTTTTGATAATGGTTCCAATATAAAAACTTCTCAGGCCAGCATTATGCGCCCAAATGAACTAGATTGTATTCTCTTTGTGCTTTCCATTTACCAAATCTTCTAAGAATGAAGCTGCTTGTGTTGAATGAATTGTTCACATTTTTGGCGGCATGCAATATTCCCATCTTCCCTCCTTCCCCTTGCAATTTTTCAGTATGTTCAGCTGGCTTCTGAGGTGGAAAATTACAAAGAAAATATATATGATTCTCTTCACTCTCAAATACGTGCTGGAGCACATATATTGATGCTATCCATCCACTCAAAAAGTATCTTCCAGGTATTCTACAAGAGCTGGGATGTGCTCTTGAATGAAATGTGACATACACAACTAAATCATAATAAAAGCACTGTAAAGGTACTTCAGTTCATTCTCAGGACTTTTGTTGAGTTGCTTCTGGTATAATATTCTTTTTAAGTCTTTATGATAGAATCAAGATTTTCCTAGAGAGAGGAATCTGGCTTGAATCAGATTCAAGCATCAAAACTGCACCAGGATCAAAGTTGTATTCTACAGCATCCTAGCAGCAACTCAGAAATAATCAGTCACTAGAATCAACATCCCCTTAGAATGGGGTGGGAGAGGGGGAGAATATTGCAGAAGCTTCATTGCCATAAAATAATGTCCTAGAACAGGTCTAAACCTTTCCAAACATTCATGACCTGTTTTTCTACATGCAGTTTATCTAATCCACCCATCCAATCTTATTTAATCCATCACTAATGCAGATGACTGGATTAATGTTTTGGATATTCCATGAATTGTTGTAGAATTAACTTTACCAATAAAGGAGAATATTTGTAGTTCAGGTTTGAAATGAAGGATTCTTGGTGTCTTCTGAGCTTGGCTGCTTTTTTGCAGATGTTTCATTACTCAAACATAATGAAATGTCTGCAAAACAACCACACTCAAAGAGCATCAAGGACTCCTCAGAATTATTTCTGTTCTTCTGGACTGATTCAAGTCACTTTTTCTATATATTCATAAAACATGTGTTCTGAAAGAAATGCAAGAGGTGGGAAGAGGTGTGTGTGTTTCTCATAGGCACTACTGCCATTTCACTCATGGCCGTGGTGTACCATGCACACATGCACAGTTCAATAAAAATTGTTCTGCGCATGTGCAGAAGCCAAAAACAAGATGGCGGCCGTTGTCCTAGCTAAAGCATCTAATACTTCCATTTGTATTCTTAAGTAAACTTTTCAAACATGCACTGAAGTCATTCAACAGACCTTACATACACAATATAGCACTAGCACTTAGACTTATATCCCACTTCACAGTGCTTTGCAGCCCTCTCTAAGTGGTTTACAGAGTCAACATATTGCTCTCAACAATCTGGGTCCTCATTTTACCCACCTCGGAAGGATGGAAGGCTGAGTCAACCTTGACCCTGGTGAGATTTGACCTGCCAAACTGCAGAATCAGTAATCGATAGAAGTAGCTTGCAGTACTGAACTCTAACCACTGTGCCACTGTGGCTCAATATAGTTAAAGGGAAGGGGGTAAGTGGATCAAACTGGAAATTACCATACACAGTGAGACAATACTCTCCAAAAGTGCATTGGTAGGTCAAAGACAAAGAGCACGGTATGTACAATATAAAATGCTGCACATAATGTATTATTTTTGGAACTGAATTGTGGGGAAATCTTTGTATTCTATACTAAAATATATCTAAGCCGTAGACCATATGTTAACCAGTGTAAAATTTTTATGCTATGAAACAGCTCCTACAAAGTGAAATATCTATTAAAGAAAAAAGAAAAGTGAGAGGAAAAAAATCCTCTACATAAAGTATAGTGTTGAATTAAGCACTAGATCCCAAATGTTCTGCGTTTTGTGACAGAAATTCTTAACACTGTAATCAAGAGCCAAGTATACATTCTGAGAGAATAGGATATTACAAAAATGCTGAATATAAGTAAGCAATAGATCCAATCAATACCCTAGTTTTATAGAAGAGTGGAATAAAAGAATATGGACACATCAGAGGTGGACTGCAAATCCTGGTGCTACTAGTTTGCTCGTGCTCGTATGCAACGCTTCTGCGCATGCATAAAAGCATCTGGTGGGTGGGCGGAGCCTCCTGCTGCTGCCACTACCAGTTTACCTGATCCAGGCTGAACTGGGAGCAACCCACCTCTGAGACACATCCATTAACCCATGTTGAACTGGAGAATGTCTGTGATGGAAATGGATGAAAAGAGAAAAGAAGTAGACAATTGCAAAGCATAGACCTCCAAAAGAAAAAAGAAAAAAAAAAGCTTTAGATCAGAAACTGAGAAAAAGTTCCTAAATAGCTTTATTTCATAAATGTCATTCATTATAGGCTTTCTTTTTGGTTAAAAAAATATAATCCTCTTAAGTACCTTTTGTACCATTATGCTTCATGAATTATTTATTTAATCCTCCATCAACAACAAGAACAATGTATAATCATGGCAATCGTGAAAAGAATGCCCTAGATTTTTTTTTTAAAAAAATTGTAAATTGGGTGGTTAAATGGTGATAAAGCTATATTTTTGGAGTGGCATTATCTCTTATTCCAAAGTATTAGGAAGGGCACCTTATACAGAAATTGAAAAGGAGAGCAAAATCAGAACAAAAAGCCTTCTGGCTCAAAATGCTATAAAAAACAACACAAAAACAGTAATTCTCCTGTGAGCTGTAGCATCAAAATGGTGCTATATGATTCTAAATCTTGTAGCTTTTTAAGTAGGACTTGTATAGTGCACTAAATTGAATTTATAGTCATCCTAAGAGATAGCTTATCGGGTTTAAAAATACAGCATCTTAGAATCTATTTTCTCATTGTCAAGTTTGCTTTGGAGTGAAGGTAGATTCAACTACAATGTAATGACTATAAACACAGAGAAAAGGGTTCATTTTGAAATATCACTGATTGTGAGTGATGTTTCTTATGACAGTGCAGCTCTGGCAGCTAAATTTTCAATTACCAATCTGCTTTCTTTGTGTGTTGTAGTTTGCCTATTGTACATGCAGGACCAGCTGTATCAGTGGAGCTAAGGTCTCAGTGTGTAGATAAGTTGGGGGCATTAGGCAGATGGGCTTGGATTGATTAAACCTCAGGCAATATTTTGAAAACCAGTAAGACTTTTTGTGAAAGGATTTCACTTCAGAACCAGAACACTAAATGTGGTAGAGTATATAACATCTGATTTAAGTGTTAATTGTCCCTAGAAGACAAAGATGAAAATATTCCCAGTTATCCAAATGTAGACAGGTATAGACAGGCAATCAATGTCCATCAGTATTCACTTCACCGGCATCCAATTGAGAAAGTCTAGAGATATTTCATGAGAAGAGTCCTCCACTCCTCTGTTCACAGCAGAATACCTTATACCATCAGGCTTGAAATTTTGGGCTTAGACAACTTAGAACTACGCCACCTTCGGTCTGACCAGAGCATAGTACACAAAATTATCTGCTACAATGTCTTACCTAACAATAACTACTTTAGCTTCAACTGCAACAATACACAATATACATAAAAACTTAACATAAACTGCTCCAAACTTGATTGAAGAAAATACAACTTCAGCAACAGAGTGGTCAATTCCTGGAATGCCCTACCTGTCTCTGTGGTTTCATTCCCAATCCCCATTACTTTAACCTTAGACTGTCTACCGTTAACCTCACCCCATTCCTAAGAGGTCTGTAAGGGGTCTGCAT
This sequence comes from Tropidonophis doriae, assembly GCA_026931265.2. Classification (NCBI taxonomy): domain Eukaryota; kingdom Metazoa; phylum Chordata; class Lepidosauria; order Squamata; family Natricidae; genus Tropidonophis; species Tropidonophis doriae. The sequence continues at coordinate 7,852 of JAPKID020004398.1, forward strand.
AAGCGCTCTAACGTGCCTACCGTCCTTGTACAACTCTCCCCACTTAATAGTATCCATTTCCTGTATTCATAATCATGTTTATACTTAAATCTGTTATCTTACACATGCTTGACAAAATATATAAAATTGATATTAAATTCAAAGAAATTAAAGGATGATGATAATTAGAAGAGAACACACAGTTATTTATCTAGTGGATTTAGATGCTAATTTTAGAAGCTCCTGATTCCAGATAGGATAATGTATATTTTTGCAGGAATAATAAAATTGAAGTGAACCACTGGTATAAATTTACCTCTGAATGCAAAATCTATAGAATAAAGGGTGTTTTGGAAGAGAAATTACGAAAGAAGGCAATTCAATCAAACAAATTAGAAATTCCAAATGGCCATACTTTTTCACAGAATCACAATGGGCAATGATAATACCAAACACAGGAGATGTTTCCAAATAAATGAATGGTGAACTTGAGACAGAAAAAAGTTGGTATTGGATAATTTTAAGTGTTCTGTACTGGACAACTCTGTGTTCATCAGGCCATTAAAAATGGTAAGATGTTTAGAAACTCTACCCTCCAGAAAGGTTGCTTATGCAGATGAAATAACTCTGGATTTAACCCAGGATGATGAAAGATGTAATTATTCTCTTCGGACTGGGTGAGTAGGCATTTAAATGGCAAATGCAATCCAATAAAAATAAATGTGAAGTCCTATGCTGGAGCAAATCATCCTAATTTCATATTTAATTTCATGGGGTCTGAGCTGGCAATGACTGATAAGGAAAAGACTCCGGAGTTGTGGTGGGGCAGCTCAATGGATATGACAGTTGTGGAAAAGATGAATGATCTATTAGGGATCATTAGGGATGGGGCTGAAAAGAAAATGAAAATTATTACGGAACTTGAGTAACTCTCCTGATGAAATGCATTTTTGTTCTAGTAGTTGTTAACATTATTTCCTTTTTCTGGGTTTGTAGGAGCTGCTGCTTAGGCACTGCATAAAACAAGATATTGCACTAGTTTGGCCCTTTGGATTTTTATATTTAAAGTAGAAGAAGAATGGGAAGCCTTACCCTTCAGCTGTTGCTGAATTACCTGCCCTTACAAGATGGCCTTTAAGAAAGTTTCTGGGGTTCATAGTTCATCCAATTTGGAAGGCCAGAGGTTCCCTATTTCCTATGTTAAGGAAACCAAAGGAATAACAAGGGACATGACAAATCTATGCAATTATACACAAAATGGAGAATAGAGAACTCAGGATATTCTAATGAAGTTGAGCTATTGGGAGTTTTAAGAGAGCCGAAGGAGATTAGTTTTTCACATTCACTCAATTTTTTTAGTGGTTATAGTTTGAGTTTGAGTTTTATTGTATTTATATCCCGCACCCATCTCCACGAGGGATATTATTAATATGCCCTGTTTCTGAGCTCCCCAGATGGCAATCAAATTGATAGATAGGCCTTTGACCTTATACAGTACAGTCTTCTTGTTATTGCTACAGCTAGTAAATATACAGTGAAGTTCTTTGGACACTCTTGATTCTAGGATTATACTTAACTAATATTGCTGAAGAACACAAGCTGGAAAGGGGCATTGTAGTCATGCGTTGCAATGGGTTGCCATATGGAGTGGGTCAGATGTACTATATAGGGATAGAATGCTGGATGATATTTTTGGTCTGATCTAAGAAGGCCCTTTTATATTTTAAAGTACACAGATTCACATTCTTAGAAAATAAAAACCATTATTTCCTTGCATTATTTTCCTAAGATTCTCCAAGTCCTAGCAGTTAATAACAGTAACTTGAGTTATGTTTTCTTAAGTCACTTGGAAACGTTGAATTCTCTGTTCAGGGTATGACAGCAATAACAGTAACAAGAAGACTGTTCCTGTGTAAGTTTTTCTGAAGTTTCTTTTTGCACTTCAAAACTGGAATAAGGTAAGATGATTCAACTCTGTTAATCTGTAAGAAATCTGTAGTAAGCTTTCTTCAAGAGAAATCTATAATAAAATGATTCGGTATACAGAGAGGAACAATCACATCCAAAGTAGCAACCCATTGGAAACTGAAGCTAAACAAATGAAAAGGGAATGAAATAAATGTAATTAACACAAAACTGGAATATTAACTCCATGTCTTTTAGTGTTTATCCACAGCACCTAATGTTCTACGTAAAATGTACCAACTGCAGTTTTTTTAAAATAAAAAAAACCCTCAAAATAAGAGTTTTCAATTTAAGTGGAAGTTAATATTTTTAAACCAGAGAAACAGGTTAATCTCTTCGGCAATTAGGAACAGATATAAAAGAAGCAAGATGAAACCAGGAAATTCAGCTACAGACTGAAGTAGTATACAAATATATGCACAATATTTTTTATGCCATTCATTTAAAAAAGTTCCCTGGGCAATTCACAACTGCAACAAAGGGATGGCATACTAAAATAAAAGATTTGTAGCAATATACAATGCTAGGATCTTGATTTAATAAATAAATAGTTCATAAAATCCTTTACAATCCACTTCACGAAGTATAATATAACACAGTATGGGTAGGGAGTTGGCTTGTTTATATTAATTTCATGGAACAAAAAAAAAGATTTCTCTCGTCTGTAAATAAATGAAATCATAAGGAATGTACAACAAATGAAGAACACATTTTCCTTATTTCTATAGACCAACTCTATCAGCAGCACCTTTGCCTGATGAATGGGCCTTTACCTAGTCTGTCGACCTGATATCTGAGTACAGTATGTGTAAAAGCATAGAATGGTGAGATACTGCATAATTACCACCACTCCCCCCAAAAGATACCAGAAGCTATCAGAACAAAACATTCTCTTTGTTAATGGCAGATACTGTAGCAAAAACTAATTTAAAGTCATAATTCTCCTTGCTATCCTGTTTCCTTTCCTCCTTAGCCTTTGCTGCATAAAAGAGCTTTTTGTCTATGTGGTGTCTCAGCTTTAGAAGCACAGATGGGGGCACAAAGGGAGTTCAAAGAGTTTCTAGATACTTCCCTGTGTTTTTTTTTTAATGAGCTATTAAGATTTTTTCTTCAGAACTGCTTGGTAATGAAGGAAATGGTATTTTTCACATTTGTTTCCTTTCTGATAAGAAATGGAAAGGAGCAACATAAAGACAAGTGACATATGGACATGGGATTCTGGCTTTTGAACAGCTTTTCATCTCAGATCTTTGAAGAACCATTTTATTTGTTGTGACATGCCGTAATAGGGTATTGAAAAACGTAGGCAAATGCTCAACATAGAAAACATAGTTAAACTGAGAGCAATATATGTTGTAGTTGCATCCAAGATAAATCACCATAATACACTTTAAAGTCTAAAGCAGTCAGTCATTGCAACCAGGCAGGGCAGCCAGAGAAAAGGAGCTGATTATCCCAACATAAATGATCAATATTAAAAGCGTGACTGCCTTGGCGAATACTAGAATCTCCAATTAAAACTTGCCACTGATGGAACGGAGAGAAAATAATTGCCCTCCTTTCAATTGTGCTTTAAATACATTCTGAGTTTTGAGACATTCTCCAAAGCAGGGAAAAAGAAAGAAAAAAACAGTTGAAAGACCAAAGAACAGTTCTCACAGCCTTCTCTTTCACTTCAGATAGCTCTAGAAATGGTATCTGACAAAATAGTCAAAAGTTTTACAAAGGACCTCTGATGACCAGCTCACTGTTCACATCATATTTTTGAGTCTAGAGCTCGAAATAGTAGTAGTAGTAGTAGTAGTAGTAATCATCATCATCATCATCTTTATTATCATTGTAATAAAATTACAATGAAATTGGTTTGAGCGTTGTGCTAACATTTGCATCAGGTGGAATATAGACAGCAGT
>JAPKID020004399.1:0-11705 GCA_026931265.2 Tropidonophis doriae
GAAGCCTTGGTGCGGCCTGCACCCCTGATATGGATGCCTTTAAAATATTTCTTATATACCCTATGTACCTTTTTCCCCGAGAAAAAATTGTAAAACCAATTAAACTTTTTGAATTAAAAAAAAAGAAAGAAAGAAAGCAGAAAACCTACCTTCTGATATTTTTTTGGAAAAAAACCAAATGTTACCTTTTCTCTATCATGCTTTGGATGGTTCCCACACTTCCTATTCTTATAGCTAATTTACAAGATGGATTGGCTAACAGATGGGTTCCAACTGTAATCCTAGAATTAAGGATTTCCTGGGGCTTGCACTCTACATAGTAGTGCTTGAATTAAAACAAGAGTGACAACCTATAATTGATTGTATAGTTAATATGTTAATTAAAATAAATATAATTAATGTGCTAATTGACATTAGTATAATTGCTATTATTGGAATATTGTAAAGGCATGTGTTTACTAGTTTTCACCTTCTGCCTCATTAAAAATGACAGATTGGTAACAATATCTGGATATCTCTGCAGACCTTACCCAAGGCCTTCAAAGGTGAGTGATGTATTTCTAAACTAAAGCACAGGAGCTTCCTCAAAGCTTTATGGTTAGACGGGCATTTGAACCTAGATTTCCCAGATCATAACCCAAACAAGATTGGCCTCTACTGAGTGCTCTCCTATGCCAGTAGAATTGACATTATAGCTAGAATGTTCTTCCCTTTTCCCTTAAAACCTCTATTTCTTTCTCCCAGGGGGATTTCTCCACAGCAGATTTGTGTTATCTGTTGTGGGTGCGGGAGAAATAAAAGAAATTATATGTTCTGTCTTTGGCACATATAAAATATTAGGAGATGTTTATTTAACTATTGTATTTCCAGTATTTCATGAAAAATGAAATGATTCACCCTTTTTTGGTCTGAGTTAAAATCCACAGGAAATGTCGTGTGGAAACCCAAGAATGACAGGTGTAAAAGCTCAAAGCAATTTCTTTATTGATGTTTGCTCATAGACAGAATCTTGTCAGACTAAAGCACACTCTGAATAACTATCTGATGAATGATGAGAAGAAATTAAGGAGGATTCCCTTCTCCACTGATTCTTGCATGCCGAGGATTCCTGATGTTGATGTTTCTCTTTACTTTTCCCTCCTGGTAAATCATTCCACCACAGGAAAGTAGAAAACAGTAACTTGGGCATGTTTGTTTCTGCTCCATTAAGTTATTTATCTTAATCCCATATCATATACGATGGACCAAGTTTACAGACCATTTAAGGAACTGACCTTTTAAATATATATCTGGCAACTTTTAGAACCATCAGTGTCCTCCTCTTATAAACCAACTTCAACAAGCCCAACATTTTCACACACAAGATTAGAGGAATCTTCAAATGTTCTTTCTCTACTATGATGCATCTGTATTGATAACACTGTCTTGTCCCCCAATCCAATTTCAACCCTACATTGGTATAGTAATACATCTCCATGCTTCTGATGAGGGAGCTATAACCCATAAAAACTTAAAATATTTTATAAAAAATATTTTGATAAAATATTTTGGTTTTAAAAGGTGCTACCCTATTCCATCACATTTTTGCTAATAGATGAACATGATTCTCCACTATCAGTGTCAAAAAGAGTAGCAATTGACTGTACAGACTTAAGGGTCTCCTTCCTAAGATTTTGGTTCTCTTCTATTGGAATCATAAAATCAGTACCTTCACCTAATCCTAATTGGAATTCAGACATTCTAGCAGCTTTCTATGCAGAAGCTTTGCCCTATTGTGGATCCATAAATGAAACCCAAGGCTACTACTGTCCACAACAAAAGACTGAGCCTGCTTTTCATCCTGTCTCACACTTAGCTGGAAGGTGCAGAGACAAAAAAGGCTTTTCATATACATATCACTGACTGTGTTCCACTGACTGAAAATCTCTCTTCATGATTGCCATCTGGGCAATGGTAAAAGACAGGTTGACATTCTGTGCATACCTCTGGAAATAATAAAGTGCTGTCTTTGAGCATTGCTCAAAATAAACACGGCAAGAAAAAGAAACCTCCATAGAGCCTTTAGGTACAGAGCAGTGATTTTTAGCTATTTTTTTTTCTCTTTTATGGCTTTACCTTTTAAACTGCGTTTAGATCTTTGCTGTTGACTACTACCCTGTGGCCCTGGCCTAGCATTAAAACGGCACTGAAACACAGTGCATAAAAGCGCACGACCTATAAATGTGACGGATGGTAACAACATGGTTGGACTGCAGCTAACTTGCAAACTATCAAGTGAATTGAAAAGCCTTCATGCTCTGTGTGCGAGGACCAATATAAAAATGTGGGCAGTGCCTGGTTTCCTGCTCTAGGCTGGGCCTGCTAAGAACACAAGAGAGCTATAAGGACCCTTTTTCATTCATCCAGAATTCTGGAATGCAGGTGACATTATATACATGGCTTGCACTACTACTATGTAATTTTGGCTTTGAATTTGTTCAATTTAAAATAAAACTCAGGAGAGACATGTGAGTTCAACTCCCCCTCTCTCTAAGTTTTATTATATTAGAGATAGAAACAGATAAATAGACAAAGATACAGTCTTGTTTTTTTTTATTTAAACAGGTCAATGGGTTTCACAGGTTTAGTTTTTTAGATTACTTTTATGGAATGTATGGTTGGAATGTTTAAATTTTATATGCTACTTGCTTTTTCATATTTGCATGGATGACTCATTGCATTTTACTGAATTTCATCTTGTTCTATACTGTCATAGACAGAAGTAAAGTCAACCAATTGGTATATACAGTATTTATCTGTCTGTTTTGATCTTTAATGAAATTTAGACAAGGTGTTGAATTTTCTCCTGAAAGATAACAGGCAAATTGGCTATGTTCTCTTCTTAAAAAGCATATTTTCAGTACAAATTAAATATCTTTAAGGAGGCTAGCTAGCAAATTTAATTGATTTTGAAACATGAAGCAGGGCCAAATCTAGCATGCACCTTTATTGCATACTATTTTGGTAAGTATGTCTATTTCTTGAGTCGGCTACCTCTTAAATGTTATTTTCATTTATTCACACAATTATAAGCATAGACGTCCCTAATATATTCATTTCTATAACAGTTCCTTTTTATTAGAGAAGTCCATTGCACTATTCATAAAAGTATGAATTTCTAAGGCTAACTGAATTTGGGCTTCATATTGGTCCAAAAGTGCGACTTTAAGTACAGTTGCATTAAAATGATGATCCAAATCTCCCCCTTCGTAATTACAAATTTATATGCCAGGGAATAAATTCTAGGAAAAGGAAATATGCTAATTAATACTCTGTACTTAACAAAATCTAGATTATTCAAAGAGATATTAGTGTGATGATATTTAAAAGCTAAATGTATTCTGGCTAAGAAGAATTTCTGGTTTACAATAATAATAACTATGAAATCTATGAAGGAAGTCAACCAACCAACCAATCAATTATAATCAATCTATATCCTTTGCCTTCCCATATACATACATTCATATCATCTGCGTCTACATCTGACCAATTTTTCGGTATCTATTAAACCACCAAGCCAACTTTGTGTATTAGATCTCTCTAATCAGGCAGAGACTTCAGATAGGAAGTTTAAAACATTTTTTATATAGTAGGAAATAGTTTGAGCTCTCCTTTCTAGGGACCAAGGAAGCTTCTGCCCATGAGGAAGGCAGACCTTGTCCTTTTTCACAAATTCTGCCAGTTTAAAAGACAGCAGTTCACACCCACTTGACCTATGTGGCTGCAACAACAATCTTGAAGCAAGACAGTCAGCTTGTGATGCCTTCTGGGCACTGTAAAGGTCTAGTTTACCAAAGACTGACAGGTTACCTGGATGTTTGCAAATATAAACACATTAATGTGCCTGACACCTAAGTGCTCATCTTTGGCATTTTCAAGTCAACAGGAACATGGAAGGCAGTCCTGGATATTTGTACTTTAGCAGCATGAAAGCCACCTATGTGATTTGCCACAGATGTCATCTGCAGCTGCTCTTCTAGGCTGCACTCCTAAACAGACTTTAATATATGTTATACTAGAGTGTAAAGCCACCATTAACACTGTACAAAAGCTTGGGTATATGTATGTATGTATGCATGCATGTATGTATGTATGTAACGTTTTTGAGCTGATCAATAAATAAGTCAGGGAGACTAGTATAGATCTAGTATAGATCCCTAGTATAGACTAGCATAGATCTCTCTGACTTATTTATTGATCAACTCAAAAACGTAACACACATATAAAAAAATTACACAACAAAAATCATGGCTTTCTGTCTAGATGGTCTCTGGTGATGAGCCAAAAGGCAGAAAAGGAAACATATAAATTATTATTAGTGGCTAAAACATCTGCCTAACATGTAGGACAGCGCCGGGTTCAAATCCCAGTAAAGGTATAGCTAGCTGATGAGGGCTAAATAGCTCGAAATAGATCTAACCTAGTCTCCCTGATTTATTTATTGATCAGCTCAAAACCTAACACACATGTAAAAAAAAAACCACAACGAAACTAATAGCTTTCTGTTTGGATGATCTCTGGTGATGAGCCGAAAGGCAGAAAAGGAAAGCAGTATGCTTCCTCCCTTAATTAGGACTTACTAGGGTGTTGTGACAGAAGCATACACACACACACACACACACACACACACACACACACACACACAAACACAGGTATAGATAGAGAGAGGGAGAGAAAGAGAGAGAGAGATAAGAGGTTTTCTAAAAAACGAAAAAATACAATTAGGGAGAGAAGTTGATGTTATCAAATTGTCACAAATATCAGTCAAATGTGATTTATGAATAATTCATAATTGTTCATGAACAGTAGAATAAAAATAAAAAAGGAAATGCTTTTGCTGAAGCTATTTCCACTGATTGAACTTGAGATCTAATTCCCTTTTTATCTGGCTGACTATTCCCAATATAGATGATATGGTAACATGGTGCCTCCTGATAGTCCTTGCAATTGAAAACAGCTCATAGGATAGTCATTGTGTAAAAATGGAAAACCTCCCCCCACATCTTCCCTACAGAGAAGTGGAAAGCATGTAAATTCCTGTAACTGGGACATGACATAATGTAACATTCGTATCTTTCTGTTTTGACAACTTAAGGGAAGGTGGACTGTAGATCCCATTATGGCAGCCTTTTTACAAGCCTATGGCTCAGATAAACCTGTTGGAGAATATATTATTAGCCTCAAAGTAGAAATGCACTTATTTGTGAGAGATCTATGTTATGCTAACCTATCTTTACAGTGTTTTGAGGCAGATTTTGCCTGTTTTAACCTGTAATATAATTTTCTTTTAATGAGAAGAAAGGCTCCTGAAAGAATGAATGAATGTTCAAGACTCCAAAGGAAAATAATATATAGCTAGATAGCTAGTTAGTTAATTAGATAAAAAGATAGAGGATGGATGGATGAATGGATGGAGGGATGGATGATGGATAGATAGATGAGAGAGGGGGGTAATGAATCAGGAAAATTGCATGATATACTTAAAATGAAATCTTGACTGTCCAGTAAATTATTAAGCTAATTGTTAAAATAGAGCAGAGATATATCAAAAGCAATTTTGAAAAAGGAACTGGTTCTTACACAAAAAACCCATACAATCAGTGCTCCATATCAATTGGAACACTTTAAATTAGTGATAGAGGAGAAATTTAATTAACAATCTAATTTCACACATAAGATGAATGTGTTAACTAAAACAGTGTTATCTTTAAAATGTGCACTTCTATTAGTTCTGTGATTGGGAACATCTGCCTGCTAATCCATATGGGCCTCGTGTTGATGGATCACAGACAACTATAAAAAAGGTTTCATGTTACATTGGATTGACTTGGGCTGACAACAATGAAGAGTACAGATGTTCATGCAAACTTTTTTCAAAACAAAAAAAAAAGCAATGAAGAAAAAATGGAAAAAATGAGAAACTGAGTGTAAGCAATTTGTCCATCCCTAATTTTACTGAATTTGTTACTATTTTTTTAATTATATTGGTTTTGAATTTAGGTTATATATTAAACAAAATTTAGATATATGGCCCTGGTGTTTATTACAGAAGTTAGAGTTTCAGCTAAAACATTTTTAATTGAATACTATAAAGATATAATTTTAAACTTACAAGAAAGCAAGAAAAGGGGATAAATCAATAAACAAAGGATTTACAAATATGGAGCTTCTAGCTTTTCAACATATATTGAATGATTATGAATAATATTATATATTATTTTAAAAGAACAAAAATCACTAAAACTAATCAAAATATGAATGCCACTAACTATGATTAAAACAAAAAATCATATACCATTAAGGAGGTAACACAAAATTCTATCCACATATTAAAAAAATATGTTTTGATTAAGAAATGTTAGAAAACAGAATTACAAATTCTAAGTTTGAAAAACATCAAATTTTTGCATACGGTACATATCCATGTATTACGTTGTAGCCTAGGAGCAATTTTTAGTTAGGGTTGGGTATTTATCTTTTTATATTATTTAGTTTGTACTGTATACAGGCTTCATAAAAAAATTATCCTTTTAATACTGTAAAACCTCCTAGAGTTACCCTATGGTAAATTTGGAAATCAATAAATTTAATAAGTACATTTCCGATTTGACTTAAATTTCATAACATATTTACTTCTAAAATACAAAGTTATTGTAAACATCAAATCATATTCCCACAATATAATTATCTATCCTTCCACTGAAGGAATGAAACATTTATCTCACTTTCTTATATCCTTGCATTAGCTAATATGTATACATCAATCCATTATACTCTGAGAGAATATATGATTTAATAAAGTTTTAATAACAGTATTGCAAGTTGGAAAGGGGATTTGTCTTTTAAGATTTATTTCATTGCAGTCTAGGTCATTTTCATATAAGAATGAAAAACATTCTAAAATTGAATGTCCATTTCAATCTGTTAAAGCAATTGATTGGGATGTCAGGAAAAGAGAGAGAAAGGAGAGAAGAGAAAGAGAACAACAAAATTGGCATTTCCCAACTATAACTCCCTAAAGTAAATTTCTTATCATGTAGATTGAGGTATTGAACGTGCCATAGGGGACACCTTTTTCACTGAATCACAATTTCAGCACTTACTATTCAAATTGATTGAAAATCAGCTGGTTGACCTTGGGCCAGTCCCTCCACCCATCCCACCCCACATTGTTGTGGGAAAAATAGGAGGATGAAGGTGTGTTGGATATGTTCACTGCCTTTGATTATTTATAAAAATAATAATAAAAGTGGCATATAAATAAATAAAAAATAATAATGGACGGATTTGGTCACCATATTTTCCCCTCAAAATGTAACTGCTCCATATGACAGGGGATTATGGGCAGTTTTAGGGGTTCAAGGAGGAGGATTAGATCTTCATCCCCATTCCCAACTTGATTCTAAACTGCAAACAGCTATATACGTTATATACAAAAAGAGAAAAAAATATTGAATGGCTGTAATTGAACAGCTTCATGTGGAAGGATTCAGCCTGAAAATCTGATAAAAGATTAGTGGATTTAGAGCTTGCAAAGAAGACATACTTGCTTCCATTGTGCTTTGTTTGTATTAAAAAGGCATCATTACTCTTCAGCATCTTCTGTACCAAAGAAATAACATTCTATATTGCTACTTCAAGGGCTTTTCTCAGCCTTTGGCAGCGGGGAGCACATAATACATTTCTAAGTGGAACAGAATTGAAATAAAATAAAGTAACATGCTATTAACCAGCATCACACGCTGCTGTTTGCAAAGATAATCCCAATGTATCAACTAAAATTAAATCAATATAACTACAAACAAAACTATTTGAAAAACCGTCAGTTGAATGAAACATATTAAAACATAATATTAAATTCATAGCTATAATATTAAATGTAAAGCTTTTGAAACAAATTAAATAAATTATTATTCCACTTCACTGTTTCATTTTAGAAAATGCATTTCAGTCTACTAATAAAATAAAGATCTATAAAAGATCATGACCAAAAGATTAATTCTAGTTTTGTCTAAACCATAAAGATTAATGATGATTCTGATACCTTCTCATGTTTCATTCCCGTGAAGGATTTAAGGAAGAATTCAAGATGACACGTCTTGATTTACCTGTAAATTCCCGGAGGACTTATAACAAATAGGCAACATTGTCTAGTCCCAATTGCTTAACGATGTAGGAAATTATCTTTGTTGAAACAGAGAATAGTTGGGATAACCAATAATGGAGTTTTCTAAATGATCAAAAATACAGGTCCGGCATCAGAGAGCAACATATTGCATAGAGGATTATATAAAGAAGAAAAGACAAAATGGCAGCTGGAATCATGCAGTTGAAAGCCTGCCCCCTTTTTACATTTGTTCTAATGTACAGAAAAGGGTGGGCTTCTGTTGTGGAGTCTTGGCTCTCATCTTGACTTTTTTGACTCTCGATATGCAGATGTCTCAGGTCGCAAGAATACATAAACTCCAAAGGAACCTTAGTAGATTCTGTCAGCCCAACCAGGCACTCACCCCCTCCATGTATTCTTCCTTCCCTTAGCTGCATCACAGGTATCTTGCTCACAACTGCTTGTATTACAATTGTCATTCATTCTCCACTTCCCATTCCATCCTCCTTTTTCTTTTACTCAAAACATTGTGTTTATTATAAGTGTGGAGCCCTGACCTACAATAACAAATAATGTTTAAAATATCAGATATGTGAGAGCAAGCACTAGTAGTTCAAGAGGGAGGAGGCTGACATCAGAAATAAGGACCCACTGACACTGAGCAGTTCTTCCTGGATGTACCCTTAAAAGAAGAGTTCTGGAAATTGTTTAAATTCAGTTGTATCTTTATAAAATCAGTATGTTTGCTGCTCTAATCACACACTGAAATCTCCATGACAAAGTAGTGTTGTCATCGGGAAGCTGCCAAAAAGCATTTCAGTAGTATGTGTTGATTGGTCCCATAGCTGCATACGATTGAAGAGTGCTCTAACATGAGGGGGGGGGGAGATAAGTAAGTGTGTGGGTAAAAAAGGGGGAACTATAAAGAATCACTATAACATAATTACACTGTTAATATATACCTTTCTTATTTCTCTAGTTGCTAAATGCTTACTGAAGTGAAACAGGTTTAGAGTACTGCAGTTAATAGCCCACAAATCTATAATTATGCAAACTGGGTTTATTAAGGCAAAACCAACTAACAAAGGCAAGCATTCTTTCCATTGTCAATGCTCAAAAACCCTTCTCCACAAAATCTAAACTGGGGAAAAAAGTCTTTTTGGTCAATTGAGTGAGACAGAGCTGATTTCTTAACTAACAGGGAGCCAGAATTGAGTGCTTAAACTACCATATAATGAATTTGAAGGAAAGAAAGAAAGGGTGAACTGTCCTTATCCTTGTATGACTCGATGAAGTTTGAAATTATATTTCTGTGGCATGCCATTACTTTCCGGGCATTGTTTGGCTCACATAGATGGGCTGTCTAACTGCCCTTGTTATGAAGTGCATGGGCCTGTGGATCTGAACTACAGCATTCTTAGTGGTCCTTGAGATGTAATTCAACAGTGGTAAATTTTTCAATTTTACCTTTTTAGCACAGCTAAATATCATGATACCGACAGGTTACATAGGATGTTTATTTTTAAGGGAACTTTTCTCAGAGAAGAATATTAGATAGCCTCAGATTTCAATGTTTTGAGATGGGAATTTGCACTATTTTTTGCTCAGCTCAGGATGGATATTAATGTACAACTGTGGCAGATATGATAAACATATTCCTACTGAATATATTCTTAACCATTACATAAATTTGTCCACATGAATCCCAACTACTGTAATGTCATTTTGAAAAGGTGAGACCTTTCCCAATGTATTATTTCAATATGGAAATACATGTAAATACACTGGGCATTCCAAAGTATGGTGAGATAGAATAAGAACTCAGATTGAATCCATTTGTAATCTTGGTTGGGTTTACTAATTTTTCTGTATATGTATATCTAGGTATTCTTCTGTATTCCCTTTCTTATATTTCTCATAGAACATCCTTAGAATGAAATATTTACTACTGGGTCAAGTAATGCACAGAAATGAGTAATTGATTACAGAGTTCACATACTGAAAGGGCAAAACTCAATGAGATATTTTATCGTGTTTCTATTTTTTCTGGTTCAAAACTGTCAGCTAGTTAGAATAATAATCCTAATATTGGCTGAACTCATAGGTACTATGTTTCTTTTCTAAGAATGTGCTTTTTATATTTCAAACCATGAAGGATATATGTGTTCCCCTTTGTGGTTATCTTGTTTTCTTATCAGTTATAAATCCATTCTCTTGGATTTTGGAGACTTTAACTAGTTTATCAACATGCTTCAACTATGTTTAATCAACATCCCATGTAAGCTTTAGTTAACCTTGTGGCTCTTGATCTTTGCTTGTTCGGGTGGAAAATAATTCACTGTAATTTGACAGCTTTGGAGTTACTGGATCTTGTTTGTATTCTCTCCAAATTTTGATGGTCTCTTTAGATGAGTTTTCCATTATGCTAGTTACACACCGTAACATGTTCCTTGTTCCTCTGTTTCTTCTCCCTACAGGCAAGTATATGCAATACTTATTTTGGCAAATATGGTTTTTATACAAACTGTGGTTTGTATTTTCCCCCACAGAGGTAGCCATACAGGATTATGTTGTTCTTGTTTCAAACACGTAGTTCTCTGATTTACAGACACCAAATAAGCATGGCTTGCCATGGCACTACAGAACTACAACCCATAGTGGTTACTTCTATTCAGGATTCAGTTTCAGTTTTCAAATGTCATATAGCCCTTTACCAAATCTAAGACAGCAAATTTAGCAATTTCCCAGCCTTGCCATTTTTCGATAACACAAAGAAACAGGGTTGTTATCTAGCTACTGATGACTTCTCACTTTAGATTTCAAGATGACCTCCTGCTACATATAGCACATATTTATATAACTAAAACCTATGGTTGGATCAGACAGAATTTCCATTGTTGCTGTATAAAACTAGGCTGATAGGCTAGGACGGGCCACTTCCTAACCCTGTCTCCTTATCTATGAAGCCTGTGAAGCTATGTACCATTGGTAGTGGCATTAACAATTCAGACGTCAAGTAGAAGCAACAAGGTAGTATGCTTCCCTGCTATAGTTTCTCTTTGTAAAATGTACTTCTCCATTTTAGCATCTAATAGAAAAATGGAATTTACTTTTGATCTCCTGATCTTAAAATGAATGATTTGGGAATAAGCTCCAAAGAAGAATCCATATGATGCAGTGGTTGAGGTTAAGGCTGTGAATTATCTCACATCTGCTCTATTACTGAAGCATGAAGCAAATCTGGCCCATGGACAGAGCAGTAACTGACTCAAAAGCAGCTTTTCCTCCTTTTATCTTTGGAACTGTATCCATTATTCAAGGAATGGGCTGCCATGCTTTTGATGGTGAGTCAGAAGCATGAAAAGAGAGGTAAACAACATGAGTTATATCTTAAGGTTTGCCTGGAGTTTACTTAACTGTTGAGGCTGGCAAGAAGAATATCCAGTAATTTATTTTTTATTTTTATTTATTTATTTTATTAAATTAAATTTATAGACCGCCCCCTCTCCCCCAAGGGGACTCGGGGCGGTGCACAGGCAGAATAAAACCTTACAAAATA
>JAPKID020004400.1:0-11704 GCA_026931265.2 Tropidonophis doriae
TCAAATCTGTGTCTCCCCCTCTCCCCACTTGGACACTGATATGGCTGATTTCTGCTGGTATGAATTGCCACTGATGCTTGGCTTATGATAATTGCACTACAATTAATTTAACACCACCTGAGACTCCTCTATAGTGGCTACTTAGGCAGAGTAGACTATCTTAGTTCTCCACCCTTGTCTCTCCTATTGGCATGCTTCCCTCACCTACCCCCTCCAACTACTGTCAGTAGAGGAGTTTCTATTGCCCTGGAATTTCTAGGGAATCCACCAAAGTTAAGTTCAACCTGACTCTATCTGCTGGATCTATTAACTGGACCCAGGGTCTATTGCAGGGATGAAATCTTCCTGGTTCAGCTGAACCAGTAGGGACAATTGTCCTTGGTTCTGTGAACTAGTAGTAAAAAACAAAAGCTTCCAAGGATCGCGTGGCTCATAGCTGATCCACACAATCATCGGAAGCTTCCCCCTCCTGGTATGTATAGCATTTTTTTCCCTATCTATTTGCCTGAACCGGCAGGAAAAAAAGGCTTTAAAAAGTGAAAAAAAAAGTTGGCCAGGCCCACCCAGTCACATGATCCCCCCCCCCTACCAAGTTACACCCACAGAATCAGTGGCCAAAAAAAATTAGATTTCATTGCTGGTCCTTGGACTGGCATGTCTGGATGAGTTTAATAAATCTCTGAGGCATATGCATGAGGCATATCTCTTGAAAAGAAGGTCTCCATTATTTATGGGTGAGGTTCTATTTAAGCCATCATAGGGCGGGAAAGAGAGCATGAGAGGAAACAGCTGGAGCATTCTTGAGCATAACATCTGTCCTTTCACAGCAGCCAATATAAAAACTAGGTTACATCCAAAAGCTGAAATGGTGTTGGAGTATTTTAATATTTCTCAAAACTGATTGTAAAGTAATGTACGATTGAATTAATTTTCATGGCATTCTTAATAGGATCATTTAATAGAGCTGAAAATATTCTTTGTTATAAGATTTCACCAATCGTTCAACAACTTCCCTAAAAAACAATAGGCCACCATTTAATAAAGAGTCTACACAGAGGTGGGCTCCTACTAGTTCAGCCCAGTTCAGCTGGGCTGAACTTGGCTGGCCATGCCTCCAAACCAGTTCTATCGGTGGCGCCATAGGCACTGCCATCTTGGTTTTTACTACTGCGCATGCATGCGTGCACATGTCCCTGATCAGACAAGCAGTAACAGAAGCTGGAACTGACCCCTGATGCTATAGAGTAATCTGAAATCTCGGAACACTTCATGGTGGACTTTGGTGAACTTCAAAGGTTCTAATTCCAATGACCTTTCAATGAAAGTATGAAAAAAAAGTGTGTCATAATAGAACAAATAAAAATAATTTCTAATCCATGAATCTGAACTCTACAGTGGTCTACTGCCTTTTTTCCCCTGCCAGAAGGATTCTTGGCAACTTCTGAAGGTTTTGATCTGGTCAGTGTTCCATTCCTTATGAACAAAATGTGAACTCAACTGTTACCTTATACAGTGTTTAGGGATTGTCTCTCCAGTATTTGCTTATGGGGTTAAATCCATATGGGAAAAAAAAACATTGCTTAAATATTACTAGTCTGGACAATGTGCTCTGACTTGTTCTGTAGCAAAATAGAATAACAGAGGCCCCTTGCAGCCTTCAAAATACTTTTTAATGGAACATGATGCTTCTTCTGTCTGCATCTTGTCTCTTCGGGGTTGTGGATGTGCTGCATGGTCTCTCTACTGGAAACTTAAAATAGGCAGTTATAGAATGAAATATGAGGGGTGGAGAGAGAGGGAGAAGGATAATAGAAACAACCTCCTTATCCTGACATATCCAGGGGTGGGATTCTACCAGTTCAGACGGGTTTGAGGGAATCAATACCTTCAAAGCTCATCTAGGACTGAATAGGTTTGCTCCCACTAGTAAGTGGGCCTGCTACTGCCTGCCCACCCCTGTGTTTTACCTACCTTTATCTTCTCAGCTGAGTCATGCAGCAGAGTGGATTGCTGTGATTTAGCTGTTTTCCTTCCCAAGCAGTAATCCAGAAGCAGAGGTGGGTTCCTACCAGTTCAGACTGGTTCAGCTGAGTAAGTAGTAACTCGGCCAGCCACGTGCCCAAACGGGTTCTATTGGCAGTGCTGTAGGCATCACCATCTTGGTTTTTTTTTGTTTCTGTGCATGCGCAGAAGCAATTTCTTTACTTCTGTGCATCCATGCAAACCTGAAGTGTGTCCCTGAGCAAACTGGTAGTAAAAGAAGCCAGAACCCAGCCCTGTCCAGAAGGTAAGTATTCTCTAAACTGTTCATGTGTGTGCAGCGCAGATCAGGTGCATGCATGTCTGAAGTGTTCATGTGTGCGTGAAGCACACACTCAGCAAACCAGTGTTAAACTGGTAGGATCCCACCCTGGCATATCTGTTAAGGTGTTTTCTTCCATTAAAAAATTAAGCATCTTCTGTGATGACCAGAAGGTTTCCCAAAAGTCTGATCTGTTTGAGCTGCAGGGACATTGTACTCAGGAGGTGCACAGTTTCGGAGGCTATGCTTTCCTTCCCTCCCTTCTTGCAGGTAGCCCATTTGATAGAATATGAATGCTAATGACAACACTATCCAGCAAACATGTTGTTGAAGAAATGTGATGCTGGTAATAGAAAGTTTCCTTTCCCCTTCTCTGTTTACTGTTCCTGGCTGTTCATTTGAAGGCCTTCGATGTTCTAATGGTTAATTGCACCTTTCTTGGGGGTGTCCTTCCATGATTTCTATCCTTTATGTATGAAGAAAGAATTCTTTTGTGACCCAGTAATTATCTTCTCCCCAGGTCTCTCTCAGTAGCTACTTTACTTTTCTATTGAGGGAGCTTGCAAGTAAATGTTCACTCCTGGGGCATCTCACAATAGATTCTTTCAGAGCTGAGATTGATCTTTCCCCCTAGTTGGGATAGTGATGTATATGTATGGCTGAAATTCCTCGAACTACACATTTTGTCCCCCAAAGTTGGCAAAATGCGGTTCCTGGACTCCAATTACAATTCTGTCTAAACCTCTTATGGTGAATATTGCACTCCGAAGATTTCTGTAGGTTTCTAGCATTATTTTGGGGCAGCAATAAAAGCTTGTCAAGTCACAGTAAAATGCAAAATGTAGTAGAAACCCATAGAAGCTGGAGCTACCTCACCAATCTATTTATTTATTTATTTTGCATTGAACGACCAGCGAGAAAGCAATTTCCTGATTGGAAAAGACAAATGCAAAGCCTGTGTTCTCTTCTCCCCCCGTCCCCCATAATGCGAGTGATTGATCTTCATGGACTGAGCCTGATTCAAATTGATTTGGAAAATCAATCCAGATAGTTTCATGTGTCCAAATAGACTTGGATTGGATCTCTGAAGAGGACATAATGAGATTTGGATTGATTCAGATTGTTACAATGCATGATTTAACAGGCCAAACTGGTCCAAATTGGTCCAATTTTCTGAATTAATCCAAATAAATTTGGGCTATTAGATCTTTGCATGGCTATAGTAAATGTGGGAAGGAAGTACAGTATTAGTTTGTTATGTGATTCCTTCTTACATATTTTCCTGAAGGGAGAGGAGATTGCTTCAGAGATTAAAAAAGATTTAAGTCCGTTCTTAAGGAGATTCATTTATAAATCATATCTCAATAATTAATTTAACTAAGAGGACAATTATGATGTTTATTTAATGAGAGGGTGCATATATTTGCAGAATGGGGAGTTCTTGAAATACATACAGGGAAAGAAATTCATTGGATGTAAAATAATCAAGGCAGTGAAATAATTAAGGTCATATGTAACCATCCTTATATTTGATATAATAAAATGGAATGGAATAGAATGGAAGTGGATTGGACACAAAAGGAATTCATCTTTGGTGCATATGCTCTCAGTGTACATAAAAAGACAAGATAAATTCATCAAGAATCATAAGGTACAACACTTAATGATAGTCATAGGGTACAAATAAGCAATCAAATCATACTAGAAAACAATCAATATAATTGTAAGGATACAAGCAACAAAGTTACAGTCATACTGTCATAAGTGGGAGGAGATGGGTGATAAGAATGATGAAAATATTAATAGTCATAGCTTTGCATAATAACTTGTAAACGTCTAGATCTTCCTCCATCATCAGTCTCTTCCAGATGTATGTATTTTGTAGGTTTCTACAAATCATATTATTCATAAAGTCTACTCTATGAATATACATCGATACTGGCATTTTAGATTTTGCACTGCTAGATCTCTGGTTATTAAAACTTATAGGAACAGGGATTTGTGGAATGTTGAGTAGTAGTAACTAGAAATGTATATGAAATAAAAATCTGGTGGGTTTTTTTTTCCAAACTGGTAAGAAAAGTTTGAAAGTTTGGAAAGTTTCCAATGTAAGAAAATGTAATGCAGCTGAATGTTCCATCAATTAATGATGAGAAAAAGAAATAGCAAATGAAAGGAAAAATGAAAGGAAGGAGAAAAGCAGTAGACAGCTATTCAAGAAAGCACTGGTAGTAACTCTCATTTTGTATGTCTTCTTTGCTTCCCTAGTGCCCTGGTTCATTGCACATCTATCAGTAAAACCAGACAAGACCTCTGAAGATGTAGTGTTAATAGGAGGAGGTCTGGGTTGATGGCTATTGACATGAAAAAGCTTTGGGATGTGTATTCTCCAGCTGGGCTGGGCTTTAAGAAAGTTATATGACATTGAGACTGCTCTGGAAGTTATTTTTGAAATTAGAACTAGAGGCAGGAGGTGTGCCAAAACCATAATAAAAATATTGTCTAGAGTGGGTGGATAAACAGTCCTGGGAACAGTGAAAGAGTTTTGAGATATTTCCTTCTACACCTGGAAACCTGCCAACCACTTTGCCAGTGCTTCAGGGGTTAATGTCCTGAAAGTACCATTTTCTTCGGAATATAAGATGCTCTTCCCCCTCCCAAAGTGGGTGGAAATGTCTGTGCATCTTATAGAACTAATGTTGCTAAAGCCCCACCTACCCACCAGCTCCCACCCTTTGGCTTCTGCCTCCCAGCAATTTGCCTCCTTGCAGCAAACAGCCTGGTTAGCTTCAGCACAGCCTGATTTAGCATGAGTAGCTGATTGGCAGTTGGATTGGATTCCCAGAATACTGCCAATTACCTGTTCCAGGCTTCAGGGATCACCTCCATGTGTCCCATTTTTGGCTTCCGCATGCCGCATTTTCAGCCTCCACATATTCCACTTTCTGCACATCCTGTTCAGCGGTGATAGACAGTGATGGTGATCCCTGCCAACTGGAATGGGCCAAAAAGAGGACATGCGGAGGCTGAAAATGGGGCGCAGGGAGGCAGTGATGGGCGGCAGCATTGATAAGTGGCAGCAATCCCTGCAGCCTGGAACAGCTGATCCGGGAACAGCTATTCCGGGAGGCAGCTCCAGCCACCAATCAGCTGCTTGTGCTAAATTGCTAGGCTCTGCAAGTACTTTAAAAAAAAATAATTTGGAGGTTGAAACTTTTTTAGACTTACACTTCAACATGTGAATGAAATAAGGAAATGATAAATGATTTAATTTATATATTATCTTAAATGATTTTATATATGTATTTTCATTAAATAGGAGTTTCAATGTTCAACATGAAAAACCCATTTCAAGAATTTGTCTACCCAATAATTAAATGTTTAAACTCTGGAGAAGGTCCTTCTCTCTGGAGATGGTCCTTATCTGTGATTCCTTTTTGAGCCATGACCTCTGGGGAAGTATGGAGAATAATTACATGTTTAACAGAAATATGCAAGAATCCTTAACTAGGCAAAGGGTGTTGACCAAAGTTGGCATTCAGCCAGTTCTGACTGGTTCTGGCGAAACGGTAGTAGAACTTTTAAGTAGTTTGGAGAACTGGCAAATATCACCTCTAACTGACTCTGCCCCCATCTATTCACTGTCTCCCAAGTCCCATCTGATTGGCTGGATCTTCTTCTGTTGCCCTGCATAGGAGAACAGAGCTGAAAAGCACGTTAGTGGGGATTTTACAGTATCCTTGCCCTGGAGTGGGCTGTAAATGGAGATTTTACAGTATCCTTGCCCTGCCATGTTCACCAAGCCATGCCACACCCACAGAACCAGTTGCAAAAAAATATTAAATCCCACCACTGTTGACACATTTTTAAGCATTAGGAATAAAAGATAATATTTGGAAACAGCTCAAGCAGATGTCTCCCTCATTTACTGGGGTATTGATGGTGGAGGAATAAAGCAAAACCAGGTTCTGTTCAGATGTTAAGATTCTGTTTTTAGAGCAAATCTCAATAAAGATAGATTTATGGTATTGATTCCCTGCATGATTTATCTAATGGGGTTCTTCCCAAAATATCTTCCACCTCTAGGTCAAATCTGTGGGCCTCCTGGCTCCTCCATGCAATCGGGTTGTGTGGGGTGTGGTAGTTTTCTGGGTTGATTAAACTATTATTGTCTCATTGAATAAATTCTACCATTGTTTCTTTTTACCCCTCCTTACTGTTCATCTTCTACTCCCATGAAGTCACTGGGAGAAGGAATAAGGTATAATTTCAGCTCTGCATTGATCTTCCAAGACAGATTGGTGATCCCAGGACCTAGAGATTCTAAATGGGATAAAGCAGACTTAAATTAAGCCCTGAGAGAGAAAAGTTAACCATTGTCCTGTAGACTTTTTGTTTCATAGAAATATGGATTTTGCCCTGGTTGAGCACTTGAATATGCAGCCATACCGGTGCATGGTTAGCTTTATTAATAATGGAGTTGATTTTTTTGTCTGAAGAGTATTGCTTGAAATGATGCTTCCCAAATATTTGAAGCTGTTTTGTTTTATCAGTGGGCTGTTGTCAATGGTGATTGTCATTTCCATGGATTTGGTGTTTGTCATGGGCTGGCTAAGTACTCCATCTTGTTCAGGCTGATAGGCCAAAGAGCATAGAAGATTCTTAGCATTTGTTCACTATCAACTGTAGATAGTTGCTTATACCTGTCAGGAGTGCCAAGTCATCATCAAAGAGTGCTTCTTCAGTGACTGTATGGAGGCACTTCATCCTTCAAGTGGCAAAGGTCAAGGAGACAGCTGTCCAATTGAACAAATTGAATAGGACAGGAGCTAGCACACGATCCTTTTTTGCTTCATTGGAAATGGTAAATGCAGCTGATGAATCACCACTGTAAAGAACCTATCCTATCATCCCATCATTCAGTAGCTGAATCAACTTTGTGAATTCATAATATTTCAGGATGATCCAGATAGCCTCCCTCTTTGCAGTTGTCAAATGCAATACTGATGACATTACAGTAAACAGGTTTCATCTGCTAAATTGGCTTCTTCTGTGTCTGCCTATAGCAAATATAATGTTTGCTCTACTGACTGATATACTGACTGATAACCACTCTGCCTCTGGGAAGTTCCATTCCAAGACAGCAACAAGTCTGTTCAGAAGAATAAGGGCAATGATCTTGCAGGCAGTGGACTCTAGTATGATAGCCATGTAGTTTCCACAGTCTGATTTGCTTCACTGATTTTCATAGCATCCATATTGAGGGCACCATGGAAGCCATCATACATTTCCTCTGAGGATCAAGTGTCTTGCAAGATGTCTTGGAATGGCTGTAAAGAGTTTGGAGTCTCATCAAGAATTTAATTTCTGCCCTGTTGCTTTATTTGAGTTCATCTATAAGATGGTTTCCTTACCTCTCCTAAATACAGTTAGACAAGAGGAGAATATTAGAGGACTGCAAGTCAGAGGAGAAGAATACAAAATCCAAGCATTTGCTTTATGATAGAAGAACCTCTGACCTCAGGACCAAAATTAATTACAACAATAGAAGAATATGGAGAGGTGGCCGGTTTAAAAATTAATAAACAAAAAACTAAAGTGTTAGCTAAAAATATGACAGGACAACAAAAGGAACAGATACAAAAACTAATGGGAATTGAAATTGTTAAAAAAGTGAAAAACTTGGGAATCTGGCTAACTAATAGATGTTCTGCGATTAAATAATTAAATTATAATAAATTGATAGGCGAAATGATTAAGGAGCTTGAAAAATGGAGCAAAATTCCAATATCACTGTTAGGGAGGATAGCTGCTATAAAAGCATACATCCTCCCAAAATGGATCTATCTGTTCCAAACAGCACCTGTAAAGTTAAATAAAGAATTCTTTTAGAAGTTAGACCACATTACTTTGAAATTTGTTTGGCAGGGAAAAAAATCACATATAAAAAAGAAAATTCAAGAACATAAATTGAGAGGAGGCATGGGACTCCCAAATTGGGAGCTTTATTACCATGCCTCAATTTTAATTTGGGTCAAGGATTGGGTCACCCTAATAAGAAGACGGATTTTAACAATCAAAGGCTATGATCTGCTTCAAGGTTGGCACTCATTCTTTTGGCCCCAAAACAATAGGCAACCTAAAAGTTTCACTACTCACCACACTAGGGGGATCCTCTTCATGACATGGCGGAAAATCAAACAGCAATTATATACCCAAATTCCAAGATGGCTAGCCCCAATTGAAGCAGTAACCTACCCAACTGTCCATAACCCAAAGAGAAACCTAACATATGGAGATTTGATAGACGAAGTAGGCAACATTAGAACACGGACAGATTTACAACTAAGGGGTTGGAAGATAGACTGGTGGTCATATACTTAGGCAGTATCTAAATTCAACAAAGATAAACAAGAATTCGGAATATATTCGTCAAATCAAGACATCGATAAGATCCTGTGGGACACACCAACGAAATTTATTTCTAAGGTATATAAATTGTTATTGCAAAGATATATTGGAGAAGAGATAATTAAAGGTGCCATGATTGCCTGGGGAGGAATATAGGGAGGAATATTAAACTAGAAGAATATTAAACTAGAAGAATGGCAAACAATTTGGGGCAAAACTATTGCATTAATGTGATATACAAAGAAACCTTATTCAGTGCAAGGCTGTGCTAGGCTATTTCTGTTTAAGTGCAGACTGGTTAAAACCAGTTGGACCACAACAAGGAAACTAGCAAACAAAGCAATCTACAGCAACCAATCCCTGCAATAATGTGAAGTCATGTGATCCTAGGTGTTTTTATACATTGCTATATATGGTCATGTATTGTGATGTGTGTTATGTTTAATCCCGTCTTCTGATGTATTTCAATAAAAGAGGTTCACAGACTCCGGTCTGGGCTCTCTCGTTTCCCCCCAAAGGAAGCATGTGTGTGTGTTTTCTTTCCCTTACTCATGAGAGGCCTGCCGGAGAAGCTTACAGGTTTCATCCCAGGTCCATAGATGTGATAGCGTACAACAAGCTGATGAGTTTTATGGACAAAAATAAAGTAAAATCTATATCATTCTTACCTGGAATAGTGACATAGATCGATCATGCCCAGCTGTCATAACAACCTGAGCAGTAGGATGAAACTGAACAGTTGTTAATTTGGCATCTGATACACGTTCATTATTGGAGTACAAACAATTTTTCATCTAAAAGACAGAATATGAATATACAGTGCTTTTATAGCTCAGCAAACCTAAGTAGAACATAGAAACACAGAACCTTAAGTAGAAATTTTCTATTGGAATTAGAATATATTTCAGTGAACTTGCTATTAGAGCAATTAAAGGTTCAAGTAAGAATTAAAATATATAAATATTAAATACAAAAAATACAGCTGTGGCAAGTTTCACACAAGTTGCTGTTGCCAGTTGCTGTTGTTTTTAGTTAGCTGAAGGAGGATGGATAAGGAAGAGTCAGTTAAGCACACTTTAAGAAATAAAGATAATGCTGTCTGTCTGTCAATAAGATTGACTTCTGCTCTGGCTATTTTAATACAGATAGTACTCAACTTACAACCACAAATGAGACTGAAACTTCTGTTGCTAAGCAAAGTAGTTATTAAGTGAGTCACACCCAATTTCACTAGCAGTTTTCTTGTGGTCATTAAACAAATCAGGCTTCACCCATTGACTGCTTATTGGAAACTCTCTGAGGTGGTCACAAAAGGTGACCCCAGGACTCTGCAATCTTCTTAATACAGACCTTTTTCCAAGTGCCTGAATTTTGATCTTGTGACCATGGGGACATTGCAATGTTCATTTGAAGGCCAGTTGTAAGCACTTTCTTCAGCAGTGTTGTAACACTGCACAGTGGTTAAACAAATGGTTGCAGGATTACTGTATTGCCTTAGAATTTACAGGTCAGTTTGCTCTTGTATATTCTGCATGTCTTATAACTTCTTTATAAGACAGATTGCCAAATCCTAAAGCATATATACATAGTAGTCCTTGACTTACAACAACTGAACCAAAAATTTCTGTTCAGCAGGACAGTTAAGTGAATTTGACCCATCTTATGCTTTTCCTTGCAAGTTGTTGAGTGAATCACTACAGTTGTTTAATAATAACATGGTGTTAATTGAATCTGCCTTTCCCATTGACGTCGCTTGTCAGAAGGTCACAAAAGGTGATCACATGACAACGAGACACTGCAACTATCATAAATATGAACCAGTTGCCAAGCATCTGAATTTTGATCATGTGACCATGGGGATGCTGCAACTGTTGAAAGCGTAAAAGATAAGTCACTTTTTCAGAGCCATTGCAACTTCAAACTAAACAAATGGCTATAATTCAAGGACTACCTATATTGTGATTATACCTTACATTGTGCATTAAGCATTGTGATTGTGCATGGCTATTCTGTGTTGTGCTGTGCTGTATTGTGGTGGTACAGCAGTTTCCTCGGCACCTGGAGGAAGTTGATTATCTGGACCCTCACCAGTCCGGCTTCCGGCTCGGCCACAGCACTGAGACGGCATTGGTCGCGTTGGTGGATGACCTTTGGAGGGTGAGGGACAGGGGTGGTTCTTCACTTAGGACTGTTTGCTTAATGACTGTTCAAAATCATAATAGCATCCCCTGCAATCACTGGAATTGTGATTTATGTGATTTACAGTTGAGTATCCTAGAGTCACATGATCACAATCTGCGACCTTTCCAACTGGCTTCCAACAAGCAAAAATCAATAGGGGAAGTTAGATTCATTTTACAACCACAATTCACTTAACAACTGCAGTGTTGTTAAAACATGGTAAAAAGTTTGTAAAATTGGGGTGACTCAATTCATAGACTCTTTAGCAACAGAAATTCTGGTCTGAACCATGGTAGTATAAATCAAGAACTATCTCTATGTTCTTCTGTCTATGTTCTTCTATCCTCCCTGTCTTCTTTTGTACCCATTTACTGTGTTCATATTTATGTTAATACTTGTGCCAAATTAAATTCCATAAGCAGCCTTTAGAGAGCCAAATTTACATTTTTGATGTAAGATAGAAATCTGCATATTATTTACCAAGCAGTCAGTGCAATCGAGATCAATGACCTTTATGTGTATTAAGAATTGCAAATATAGCCCAAGTAGTTTAATGTCTGCAGCAAATTCGTGCTATATGCATGCTGAGAAGTTGCGCACGAGCATGCCAGCGCACCTATCCTCCCTGTCCTCTTTGTACCCATTTACTGTGTTCATATTTATGTTAATACTTGCGCCTGTTATTTTTTTACATGTTTGACAAACTAAGTAAAATTATTTAAAAATTATTATTACATTGTATGCAGTTTGAGGCTCTCATCCAACTTGGGATTTATTGAAGGTAAAACTTTCCAGCCTATACAACTCCTT
>JAPKID020004401.1:0-11703 GCA_026931265.2 Tropidonophis doriae
CCTGTTTTTTAAACTGTAAAATTAGGGGGTCGTCTTATACGCCCGGTCGTCTTATACGCCGGAAAATACGGTACTTTACAGAGACTAATCACCAAAACAAAATAAAAAATAAAAAATATTGCCTGAACTGGACCATTAAGGAAACTTTCTAGGTCCTATAATTCAGAATAGAAAAGTGTATCCACAAATAATATGGTATGTACAGAATATGTGCATGGAAGCATTGTGGATAGGTGCATTTGCAAATACTTTGACTATGATAATAGTTCATTGGAATGGCGTATGCTTTTCACAAAACAAAAATAAGCTGTTTGAGATGATCATTAAAAATTGGTCTTTGGCTATTTTTGAACTAAAACTATTAATACATTCAGTGTAGTGCGCAATAAATGTGCTATTGTTGGTTGCTACACTTTATTCATTTCAGCAGCAGTTAAACACAGAATGAAATAGGGATCCAGGACTAAGACTTAAACTTGCTAAACTATAAAATGGGACTGGACCTTCCATTATCTGCTCCACTGTTTCTAGCATGTAATTCAGTTAAAGCTGATATGTTTTCAGATTCATGAGCAGCTTAGCCGCAGTTAGAAACAAATAAGTCTGTTTGATAGCTCAGAAATAAGCCTTAATTAGGTACTTCCTTATGGGGACTATTTCAAAACACTCCGGATGGTATCTCAGCAGGGACATTTTTTTCATTAGTATCACCTACTTGCTTTGATAAACAACAGATCAGAGACTAAAAAATGGTGGTAAGTTTGTCACGTTTCTTATATTAAAAAGACAAAGAAATGAGATTTTTGAAAGTATGTTAAAATAGCGAAATCTGTACAATCGGAACTTGGCAGGATTACTTTCCCACTCATAACAATATTTATATAGGAAATCGGGATTAAAATAGGAAAGCAAGAGAGAAGAAAAACAGAAGCCGGAGTGGGGACGGGGGACAATGGAATAGATAGAGGGGGGGATAAATAGTATTGTGTAATTTAATAATGTAATTTTAAAAAATATCCAGATGGAGATGATGATGGTAGAATCAAATCCTGCATTTTTAAAAGAGTGCTATGTGTGCAATTGCACATTAAAAAAAAACCCACAAGCTTTGTTTGCACCATCTTGTGCACCATCTTAAAAAATATCCAGATGGAGATGATGATGGTAGAATCAAATCCTGCATTTTTAAAAGAGTGCTATGTGTGCAATGCACATTAAAAAAAAACCACAAGCTTTGTTTGCACCATCTTGACATTTTCACCAAACCCTGCAGATATCCCTGGAGCTGGATTAGACTTTATTGCTCCATCACCCTGGCTAATTTGAAGAATGCTATTAGAATGCCAGGCAACATCAGCTTCAATTTAAAACCCAACCTTGGCACATTTTGATTTTTTTCCCCTTCTCTAATTATATTTCCTCCTTACTTAAATAAAATTCAGAACTCAAATTTTTTTGTACTTTTTCATACATTTTAGGATGGAAGTCTTCATTTACTTGATTATTTATGCACCAAAAATTCTGCCATTATGTGTTACTGAAGCATTAATTCCACATTATCCATCAAGCATATATAAAGATTGTAGCATAATATCTTATTAACAGTATAGAAATAAATATATAGCAGAACTTGCCCAATATATAACAGCTGATAAGGAACTGGAAGCATATCACAGAGCAGCTTTGATTTCTTTATTTACTAGCAGAAAAACAATATAAACTAACCTTATTCCAAAAATTGCACGAGATAGCATTATAGTGCCATCTAGAGGCATATAGTACATATTTAGAAAAGCTGATATCACATAACAAGGTAAATTACAAATTTGGGTAGAAAAATCAAATGTAATGTATATTGAAATGTAATGGTCATGATATATAATCCAAAATATAGGTTATTGCTATTAATATTTATGTAAAAGTTACGTAATATTTGTGTAAAATTCAGCAGTGAATTTGAATATAGATACCTTATGTAACATCTGTAGTGAAACAGGAAACCATTGTTCTGGGCTATTACCAAATAAATAAGTGAACTAATAAGTTAATTAATAAGTAAATAAGTGAACTAATAAGTTAATTAATAAACTACTACTTCTTTGCACTTTTTCCTATAAGATTGAAATCTTTAAGACTGTAGTAAAGTGGCTTGAAATGTGAACATTCTATATAAGTAGGGCAGGTTTTTCAGAATGGTTCTCTTTCTGGGTATCCTCACTTCAGATGACAGGCTTCCCAAAGTACCAAAAACAATAGGGACATTTTTTTACTCCCCAAAACTTAAATCAAAACTCTGCACATTCGTTGTTTTAAAATCTTCCCTCCCATGTGCAGTGAAGACCAAGCATAAAAAAGGTCAGTAGGGGGATGATTCATTGTGAGTAAGGTCTCACAATACATAAAGGAATTTAACTAGTCTATAGGTTGGATTTGGATAAAACTCTCATTGATCAAAAGTCAACAATCTAGGAGATTGTGTATCTCTTTTGCCTGAAGCAATGCTGCTCTTTGAGAACGACAAATGGTAAAACATGGTTCCTAGCTTATAACCAAAGTCATTTGGTCTTGCTCTAGTTCAGCCTTAAGCATATTTTTCCCTACATCTTTTCAGTCTCCAGCTAGCAGAACAGGATATTATCAGCGTACTGATGACCCTACGTTGATGGATGGCCACACTTATTAGTTTCATTTAAATGCTAAATAGTAAGAATGTAGAGAACATAGAGCCCTGTGGGACCGACCATACAAAGCAAGAATCTTGAGCTGGGTCTTACTCTACCGTCTAACTGGAACCAGCTCCAGGGGATTGTAAACCAATGCACATTTCTCCACCTCACTTTCTGAAGACGGACCAAATGGAGAGCTTGACAACTGGTAATGAATACTGCTGAGAGATCCAGCAAACAAAGAAAGTCATATCACTTACTGTTACCCCAAAGACCATCCACAAGCATAATCAATACTCTTAGTGCTGTATCCAGGCCATAAACCCAAATGAAAAGAATTGAAATAATTCTCTTCTCCAGACCTTTGAATTTGTTGCACCTTCAATCTCTACAATGAAAAGAGATTTGAAACAGGTTGAAAATTACCCAAGATTCCTTGGGCCCATTGAGGGTTTATTGAGGGATAGAACAATGTTTTCTCTAGGGCTGGCAGGATAATTTTGTCACTTGAGAAAAAAAAATTAACCATTGATTGAACTCTCCCAGAAGACCTTGAGGCCAAGAATCTAATTCACAGGTAGCAGTACTGATATCGTAAGGATGCCATCTACTTGATTGAGATTCACATATGTAACATTTTGGATTAATTTTTGCCCTTCAAAACACAAATAGTGACAAAAGGAATCTAGTTGAGTATGCTTTTTAAATGCATAATTGTATATATAATTGTATCCTCTTTGAAACATCTTTGAAAGCATTTACAGATTTAAACTAAAAAAAGTTAGTTTCTATTCAGTTTAGCTGTGTTTTTGTTCTTCCTGTCACACTAAGTATGGAAGATGAAATAATTTTCCCATCTTGACTAGAAATATATTTAATCAAGTGCACAGTAACTCAGCCCACACACACTATCTGAGCATGTGATCAGAGTAGTATTCTTGCCTTCTCATATGTTGTAAGATGGCACATTTGATAAAATTCTAACCTTGCAAAAAGAAATATACTATTCTAATATAACCTAAAAATCTACATTAATCCATTGCTTCGGATAGTCTCTAGAAGCATATAGCTGCCTATTGCAGTATAATGATTTCTGCTTAGAAGTACCAAGTGTAATCCTTGCTATTTTCTGTTAAAAGAAGCAGCAGCAGCAGCTGTCAGAGGATGAAATAGTCTTCTGTCTGCCTGTTAACAGCGTAAGGCCATTGATCAGATCCAGTATAAGGTAGTTTCTGAATTTCAAGGATGAAAGATTAGCCAGTTCTTATATTCTCAGATTCTACTACATTTATAGTTTCTGTGCAGGAAAGAGGCAAGCAAGCCAGTTCTGCTTGTTATACCCAAGTTTCAGAAGTAAAAAACAAGTATGCAGTAGTTTCTACATGGCAGTATCGCAGGTGACAACTCAACACTATCACTTCAAAATCCCTGGTGTTGAATACACTATCTTGAGCATTCCCCACTTTCCTCTTGCAGCTGTTCTCCTATTCCAGGGGTCGGCAACCTTAAACACTCAGAGCCACAAAGATCCTAACCGGAAGTCCCCCGTTCAGTTCTGGAGCTGACTGGAAGTCTGGTTCCCCCACCATAGAGTCTACTCCTAGCGCAGCGTCCTTTTTCCTCTGCTGATCAGAAGGCTGGTTCCCCCACCATAGTCTCCTCCTGCACAGTGTCCTTTTTCTTCTACCTGTCCTAACTGAAAGCCCTATCAGAAAGCCCTATCAAAAAGCCCTGACTGGTGATAGGGAGTCACAGCAGAGGGATGAAATAGCCACATGTGGCTTCAGAGCCGTAGGTTGCTGACCCCTGTCCTATCCTAATATCAAGGGTACTGAGAGCAAGGAAGAGCTTCAGAGAATTATCACATGAAAATCTTCTGAACTTTTGAACTAAAGAATATAGCTCTCCAGCCCAAACAATTTGTTCATTTTGTCAATTTTGTCTGTGTCTTAGGTTTTATTTTGTGGTCTGATATTTCACGAACAATATTAAAAGGTACCATACTCTCAAAAAGACAAAAACTGAGATTGGTAACAGGCTTGATATCATTAAGAACTAAGATATTCCACCCATGCCTTCTGGCAAAAGGACTTCCAAGCTATCTAACTCTATAAATCATAAACATTTTTATTTTTTGTTTCCTTTTATAAAGTGCTTGGTATTTGGGAGCGGAGCAGCGAAAGGCAAGTGATTCTTTGAGTGGCACTTTGTCTGACAAAAGATCATAAACAAGCCTCTAGCAGCGCTTCCTGAGCCAAGCAAGGCAATTTGTTGAATCATTTCAGCATAAAAAATTGATGTGACAGGCCCTGCTTTTTCACCAGGCAGAAAAATAACTCATTGCTTCAGCTTCATGCAGGTGCCCAGTATGGAGTAAAACAGACATGGATGAACTCTGAGAACTTAATCAGGCTCCCAGAGGGGTTCAGGAAATCATACAACAAAGATGTTGATAGATCATGTGTCGAAATGACCTAATAATTACTTTAACAGATGAGAGGGATTTTTCCCCCAAAGGTAAAAACCACTTATCTTTTTTTTTTTAATGGCAGCAGAATTCACAAAGCTTCAAAAACATAGATGTTAGACTGCTTTCAGTCGCTCCTGGAAAAATGTTGGAGCATATATAAACATTGTGCTCAAATGTACTTCTGTATATCACAGAGCAAGTAGTTCTTTTATTGTATGGTTTTCTTTCCTTTCACTCTTGCTGTTTGGACATTTTAAAAAATGGCATTACTGAAATGAGCCCAACAGAAATACAAAATGTTCAGGGACTTTAGCAAATCAGAATGAAAAGTCTCTTCTGATATAGCATTTTATCTCAGAATGTTTCACTGTTTAAATAGCTTTCTCTTGTTACTTTGTTAAGCTGCTTCATGATTTGCCTTTCTAAGAGCCATACATTAATAATACCAATATTAATTCTAATGTATAATCAATACATTCCATTTTGATTCTAGGTCAACTCCTAAGGTGTGTGCTCATTGTTTAATGTTCAGAACATTATATATTAAGGATAGTTGAGACCTTGTTCACCAGAAAGATAAGCAGACCTGCATTTGAAATATACATTAACGTTTTTAGTACAATTTACCATAATAATAACAGACACACAAAGAATCTAAAAATGAACCATAGCAGGAGAAAAAAAAATAAATTCTAAGGTTAAAAGCTTTAGAAAGAAAAATCTTTTGTCTGGCATCTAAAAGACATTAGCATGAGCACCAGGTAAGCCTTAGAAAATGGTCTGCCTCTATTATTATTCACCTCAACCCAATTTTGCTAAAAATATAGTGAACCCTCCTTCACCTGAGGAAATCAGGGCAGCTTACAAAAGCTCACACCAAATGCTAAAGCTACAAAGCATCACATTAAAAAACTGAAAAATGGGAAACTAAATAAACCCACGTAATATTTCAAAATACATATGCAAATAAGTAAGTTTTATCCCAGAGTGCTAAAATGACGGCAATCTAAATGCCACTCAATCTTTCAGAGAAGTACTTTCTCAAGTAAGGAACTTCCAGAAAAAGAAAAATGGCTTTCTTTTGAGTTTTCAGATAGTTTTTTTTCTGACAAACAAACTCAAGAAAGAATATTCTTTAATGATCTCAAGCCATGAGATCAGACAAGTGATCTTTTGTGGATTTGAATCCAAAGCCACTAGCTAGTAATTATGTTATTTTAAAGTCAGTTTATAGGGGAGAACCTGTACCAAGGAAAACACCATCAATCTTCAAAAAACAGCTTGTTTATTTAGCAAGCAATTTCTCTTCATTCTCTAAATACCTGCTGTGTTAAGAGTACAAATAAATATACAAGCAAAAAGGAGCAATCAATATGCAGTAGTAGTTATAATAAAACTACAATAAAATCAACCTGAAATGCAGCCCAAAGAATAAAGCCTATAGTTAAAGATGCCTTTAAATATTTTAAGATATTGCTTGCTGCTAAAGTAAGCACAAGGACTTGTTTTAATGCCTTATGAAAAATATGAAAATCCCTGCCAGAAAAATAGAAAATCAAGGCTACAGAACTCAATCTATAGTTTTCCAAGTATCCTACTGATTAGCTTTGACTTCAACACAGATTTTACCATATTTTCTCGGCTATTTTGCTCATGCAGACAGAAGACTTTATAATCACAATTTGGTCTTCAATCAAATTAGCCTGAGTAACTCCCTCCCTGAATCTAAGTATGTTTAAATCAGAAGTGTCAAACTGCCAGATGCATCATGCGCAGGCCAGGCCAATCCCAGTTCTGTGAAGGGAAAAAAAAATCATGAAGCATCACTTTGACAGCAAAGTAACGCCATGAGTTTGACACCTGTGGTCTAAATCCATGATCCTTGAACTTCATAGATTGACACTTATATGTGCTGGACATTGAGATTGAACCTTGGTTGAAATGTATTCAGATAAGCAGTTTCCTTTGCAGGTCACTTGACTCCAGACTGTGCTTAAAAGCCAAGGTGAGAGAGAATCAATAATTCAAAGTTTTCTCTAAATACAATCTCCAGATCCTCAGGTTGCATATGTAGAAACTGATCTCATAAAATCAAACTAGGTGATAATCAAGGCATCAATTTTAATTTGTACTGAAATTATCACAGCGTGTCTCCAAGAGTCAACAATTTCTTTAGTAATATATGTTTTTAACAACTCAATCATTATCCCCAAAAGCTCAATTGGACAACTAATTATGAAAAGAGTGCCAGTTACATTTGCTCACTGAAGCTGGTGAGTCACAAGCTGTACCCGAGAATAATGACTCAGGTCCACAACAGGTTACTGCTTAAAACAAAGTTTGTTTATTTTATTTCTATAATTATTCATCTGAACAAGTTACTCTGGATGGACTACACCATAAAAACATAAAACAATTAAAATAAACAGATATGGTCATCAAGTAAAACCATTGCCACACATGTTAATATAGTCAAGAAATGGGGTCCCTAAAATACTCGGCATCTCTTATAAACTTTTTTCCTTTTTTATACATTCACAAATATACATTCTTGTAAATACTATTAATATTTATCTATTAACTATTAACATTTATCACTATCTTCTTACAAATATAGAAAACCCTACTTTTGCAACAACCCCACTCCTTCCTTCTTCTCAACCTCCCTTCTCTCCCTTCTTTTTTTCCTCCTCTCCTTCCTCTTTTCTTCTTCCTCTCTTTCCCACTCCTCCTCTCTTCTTCTCCTTCTTACCCTACCTCCTACTCTTACTTTCCCTCCCTTACTTCCTCTGCTTTGCCCTTTCTTCCTTTCCCTCCTTGTCCTCCCTCCTTTCCGTTGTTGACATACTCAGCATCTCAGGCCCCGACACATAATCAAGTCTTGACAACCTTTAAAAAGCCCAATAGAGTCAGGGTCATCCTAATCTCTGAAGGGATGATATTCTAGAATAGATATCCTCACCCCCAGGCTATGAACTGGTATGTGTCAATGACCTGTTAGGAACTAGGCCGCACAGCTAGAGATGAGCATCGGGCAAGAAAACAAAGGTTCGTCTGTATTTGTCGCCACACCCCAGCTTTAGCATCATTACCTCAGCTTCACCTAAAATTACCATGAATTAGATTTTCATAGAAGCTAGAACCCTACTGCAAATTGCACATGCAAGGGATCTAGGTTGCGCACTCCTCTCCTCCCAAATTTGTTGAAAAATTGCCTTCCACAAAACTGGTCTCTGGTGCCAAAAGGTTGGGAACAGTTGTTCCAGAGGGCATCCTTGGGGAGAGGGGGCGGTCTATAAATTTAGTTAAATAAAAATAAATCCTGAAATTTGAGGTTGTGACAAGCCTTAAAATTCCATGTGCAGAGATCGGTATGTGTCATTGAGAGAAAAGAACACCTGCTCCTTGAACTAGAAAAATCTTTAAGTTCCCACTGCTGAAGAGCATGTCCTAGGTTCCTTTTTCTTGTCGGACACAAATCTCCACCCCTGGAGTTGGATACCATACCAACTTTTAGCTGATCAAAGTTTTAATTTAGGGCTTTTAAATTTGTTTTAGCGCAGGGTTTGGTTTAATATAGTTTTAAGAGCGTTAGTATTTTTGTATATATGTATATGTATATTTTAATTTCCTGTGCGCTGCCCCAAGTCCCTCTGTGGTGAGATGGGTACGGGTTATAAATGTGAAAATAAATAAATACCTTTAACTTTACATTCTTGTTCTTTCTTTAATTGTGCTGTAAAAGGATCTTCAGTTTATAATTCCTGGACTTTCATATATGATTTTCACCTCAGATTAACAGTACTCTATACAACAGACCTTCTCTTCTTTGTTAATTTAAGTCTTAGCTATAAGTTAAGGCTGATTGAAAGTTGCCTGCAACTTCCCATAGGTGTTGCTGCATGCTCAAATTGTGAGGGGTTTTATGGATAAGTGGAGGTTGCAGAAGCTATGTAAATAACTCCCAAATCTCAAATGCGCATTGTGGAGAGAATACCCTGAGTACTGATTGGTTGATCCGACTTCTCTGTGTTATTGTTTGAGGCTCCTCTATCCAGAACGCTAGAATTAGCTGATGTAAAAAAGAAAGCCTATGAAACTATCCCCAAACAAAAGAGATTCTTTGTCTGTAGTATGTTTGTTTGCCTAATTCATAGTGCATGGCTCTAGTGTTATCAGTTAACTGATTTATTATAGAATTCTTTATTGACCAAGTGTGATTAGACCCACAAGGAATTTGGTGCATAAGCTCTTAGTATACATGCAATAATGATGGATCATTATCATTGTCATTGTAAAAAATATATTCACCATAAAACATTAGATACAACACTTAGTGATGGTCATGGATATTAAATAAGCAATCAGCATAAATCATACTAGGATACTAAGTAAATAATAGAAATCGTAAGATACAAGCAACAAAGTTATAGTCATAAGAAGATAAGGAGGAAAGTAATAGGGAAGATGAGAATAATGATGGTAATATTGCCCTTCTGGATAATTTGACATTGTTGTGGGAATCAGTTGTTTAGCAGAGTGATGGCATGGGGGAAAACTCTCCTTGTGCCTAGCTGTTCTGACGTGCAGTGTCCCATAGCATTGTTTATGAATGCAAACCAGTTTATGACCAGGATGTGAGGGGTCTGTAGATATTTTTACAGCCCACTTTCTGGCTCAGGCAGTATACAGTCATCCATGGAAGGCAGAATGGTAGAAATTGTTTTTTCTACAGTTCTAATTATCTGTTGAAATCTGTATTTGTCTTGATTGGTTGCAGTGCGAAAACAGACAATCATAGAGGTGCAGATGACACTCAATAATTCATCTGTAATTTACAATCAAACCAATAAATTATTGGAAATATGCTAACTGCCTTTTGCTTCTTGATTCTTATTCTAGGATTAAAGAATGTGCTAAGAGCTCTTTGTCATGGTCATTGCTACAAAATAAATGCTATAAGATGCTCATTGAGCTATATGAATAATATCCTCTGAAGCAGGTGGTAATATTCTGGTGATGATAATTCAGTGGTCTATTTTTATTTTATTTATTTTGTTTGTTTGCTTGTATTTCTATTGCTTAACCATTCATCTGCCTCAGAGGAAATAAAAATGTTTTTAATTGAGCAATTGGAAGAAAAGATGAAAATGAATGAGTATTTCTCCTTCTCCTACTTCAAATTACCACTGATAGGGACAGATTAATAAAGGATTTCTCCACTCCCTTTTTTAAAGAAATGCCCTCGTATGTTATGTTTATGTTATTTGAAATGAGAAAATACTGATCAAACTATTTATCTAGCTTTCCAAAATGATTCCTGCACCTAGAAATAATAGCATGATTTTATCTATATCATTCCCCGAGTGCTCTGTTGCAGAACCCACAGAGAATCATTTCTGAAAGGTAGAATTGAATGACATTGCCTTTTGTTAATCCCTTACCTTCAAAATATTGTGAGGGTAAGCTTTTCTAGTCCACTTCCAAAGTATACATTTCCATGTTTGCATTGCCTTAAGTGCTTAAGCACATTTATGAGACAGTGCTTCTATTTTTTGCAGGCAAAGCTAAACATTCATTGGCTACTTTGCAAAGAAAGAATTGTACTTTCAACACAGCAAATGCTTACCATGAACCATAATAAATTCCATTCTTCCCCAATAGCAGAATTAGAATAGCACTGTGACTGTGATCTTTGCTTAGAACAGTGAGATTTATCGATTTAAATCCTTCATTTTTTTTAAAAAAAATATGATTTTACCTTCCAGAACACCTTTTACTAGGCTTTAAAAAAAATCCAGGTATTCGCTGTTTCCTACTTTTACAGACACCAAACATGAAGATTTTCAAACCCAACTCCCAGGCAGACCATTTGAATCGCCATGTTAATTCCCCTTATGTTAATCCAAGATAATACCTATTATTTCAGCTATGCTTGTAAAAAAAAACCTATAAAGCTATGGTTCTATATAGCAGGGGTATGGCTCCATCCCAACCTGGTTTAGCAAAGGGGGGGGGGGAGTCCTGATACGTCACATGACGCCACCATGATGCTGCAGGTTTGACACCCCTATTCTATAGGGAACTATAGAATCTATGGAACAAGATGGGGAAAATATTTATTTTATTTCAAAGTCTTTTTGTACTTACATATTACCGTATTTTTCAGAGTATAAGACACACCTTTTTTCCTCTAAAAAGAGGCTGAAAATCTCTCTATCCTTCTACCTACCTACACAGTTTCTCTCTCCCTCTCTACCTACTATATTTCTTTCTCTATTTCTCTCTCATCCTTCTACCTACCTACCTACACACACACACTTTCTCTCTCCCTACCTACCTACCTATACACACTCTCTCTCTCCCTCCCTCCCTCCTGTATTTCTCTTTCTTTCCCTCTCATCCTTCTACCTACCTACCTACATTCTCTCTCCCTACCTACTGTATTTCTCTCTCTATATTTCTCTCTATCATTCTACCTACCTACACACACACATTCTCCCTCTCCCCCTAC
Organism: Tropidonophis doriae; assembly: GCA_026931265.2. Lineage (NCBI taxonomy): Eukaryota > Metazoa > Chordata > Lepidosauria > Squamata > Natricidae > Tropidonophis > Tropidonophis doriae. The sequence continues at coordinate 11,651 of JAPKID020004401.1, forward strand.
ATATCTACTGTATTTCTCTCTCCCTTTACCTACCTACCTACCTACCTACAGAG
>JAPKID020004402.1:0-11703 GCA_026931265.2 Tropidonophis doriae
GGGGGAGTTGGCGGTGTGGGCGGCGGCGAAAGAGGCCTCCAAGAAGGCGACCGTTGCGGATATGACGCAGATATCTCCACCGCTTGTGCAAGTGATATGAGCTGAAAAACAGCTGGCTGGGAGGGGCTCTTAAGGGGAGGGGGGGCGAGTGAGCGAGTGAGGAAAACACAGGACAGCTGCAGTTGTACATTGGTGTGGCTTCTACCTGGCACCAGTGGGCCATGTCCACACAATTTGTACGTATCATTGGTGCTGCACTTGTAAGGAACGTTGTGTGAAAATTTGGTGGCGATTGGTGCAGTCATTTTGGAGATTAGCGGTTTTGAACAAACTCATAGTTATTTTTTTATTTATATAGATATGTGCTAAATATAGAAATGAAGTCCGGATGTTCTTGAAATTGCATAAAAAGGATACAGATAAATGATGTTGTTGAAATGGCTAAAATTGTTCCAGTTGGAATAGATTTTTGAGCATCCCGAAGATCTCCAGACCGATTTGAACCTGCCATAATACCTAAACACGGGACAAAGTAATTCATTAAAAATGTCATTAAAGAACAAAGCTATTTATTTAGCTCATCATTTGACTGAATTTGCTAAAAAGTTAAATGTGTATATAAACAGCAACAAACCACATTCATTCATTGAGAAAATTAGACAATAACCAATTATGATTTAAAACAAATTTCAAATACAGACTATCAGAAAATGGGAAAGGAAATAAACAAGATTTGCGAAAGTAGAAGGAAAATAATTATTTTTCAATATGTAGAAGGGTATTGAGGCAGAAAAATATCTTTTCTATCTTCCTCATTGGTTAGTTGGTTTATTTATTATTGGATTTAATTGGCTGCCTGCTTACGCTCAGTGACTCTAAGAGGCTTCCAAAAATAAAAATCCCAATATAAAATGAATACAATCAACAATCCCCTAATTGTGTTTGTTTTACTTATGAATATGCCATCTGTGTTGCATTTTCTCTCTGTAAAAATAAAATTTGGGTACTTAATTGACCCCTAAATGGTTTTCTATTTAAGTAATGCAGTAGAATTTATTGTGACTCCCAATTTCAAAAACTTATTTATTTATCATGTTTAAGAACCATCCCTCCCTCAGAGAGAGTGAGTTTTGGTGAAAGTCCCTATGTGTTATTGCTATACTGTTATTGCTTTACTGAATTCTTGGGCAGTGAAGGAGACAAATATAAAAAATAGCAGCTAACCAGGATCTGAATGAGTACATTGACATGAAATATGTCAAAAAGATTTGGTTGCATGCAAATATGTGCTAGAGTTTGTGCTGTCAATGAAGAAACTGTTCTGCTCTGCCACGGTAACACAAATACCATAGTATTTGTGTCACTCAAAGATGTATATAGAAATCATATAGAGGTGAGACATACAAAGACTGTGCTTGATTACTGTATTTTCCAGCCTAGTAAAAATAGATTTGGGGTGAGGGGCTGCTTTCCTTGAATCCAAACACATACTGAATAATTTCTGCTTGGTTTCTTAATGTTTCATTCTTGATGCTAGCATTCATTCAAGGTTCTGCTACAGCTGTTTCAGGAGAAATGGATTATTTGGTTGTAGTACAGTTTTAACATGTTTAGGAAGCAGGCTATGTAGATGGTGAAGCCTCTTTCTCTTGGAAATCACCTTTGATCTCCCTTTCTGTTGTTTTCCTTGCAAATAAGCTCATCGGGTATGAAAAGTGAAAGTATAATAATATCACAACTCTGATCCACTGTCACGAGCACTGTATTCTTCAATTTGGCACTTTTAAAGTATTCATAAAATGTAATAGTAGTCATCATTTCCAACTTTATCCCAAAAGTACTTTTTTTTTCAAAAGGCAACTAAGCTTTATTTTTTCCTTGAAGATGCTTTGCTTCTCAACCCAAAGGCTTCTTCCGTTCTGATTGATTCTGTCAGGTCCCAAAAGATAAAAAGACATGTGGGGATTCTTCCAAGTAGAATTCCCTATTGATCCACACTTACAGGCAGACTATTGACAAACTGAAGCACTCTGCTATTTACATCAAGCAGATCAAGCAGAAATATTAGGAAGGGGTTGGCCTCACATTTTTTTTCTCACAGAAAATATCTGGACTAAGCTATTTTTTATTCCTCTGAATGCACTCCTTCTCTCCTGGGAATTGAGCCTGCTACACTCCATCACCAATTATCTTTACTGCCGTTTATTTTTACATATTTCATTGTGTGAAGTTAGGACCCTGAAATGCAGCTCAACAAAATTTTAGATAAATAATTTATAATAACTACATTTTCTTACAGGAGGCAGAAAGGATGAAACAATACCTGTCACAGAAGGAAAATAAATCCCTACTAGCATGGTGAAATAAGTCATGATATCTGTATAAATGTAATAGACTTCTTCATCTTTTTCCTCTTCTAAAACGGGAACTGAAGGAAGATCCTGTTTTTCCACAATTGTTCCTTTGTCTGAATAGCTGCTCCACAAATTATCTGCCATGGAAAAACCCACAAGATTTTGTTCACTCACAACCATTTTTTAAAAATATATAAACCAGTCCTAATGCAAAAATCTTTAAATTTATTCTCAGTACTCATTCTGCCCCAAACTTACCAATTATAAATCTTTCTCTATTTCTGGGAAAAAATATCTACTTCATAAAAATGATATGTTGGATGTAGACAACTGAAACTGTGGGGAAAATATCATGTACAGCTAGGACAAATCAAAACGGAAACATAAAGCAGCTGAACATATGCAAAAAGTAACTCAGGAATTCAAAGTTAAATGGACAGAGAAAAGGGGTTAAACAAATTTGGGCTGCCATTTGTTTTGGGGCTCCCTTAAATTAAGGAACAATTTGTATTGATCATATTGACAAAATTATTATCAGTTGAAAATCACTAGTTCAAAAAAAATTTAATTCTCAAAATCATTTCCATTAGAATTTCAGACTCACCAAGTAAGACTCGACTTTTAATTCCAGGAATACCTTGTATTTCTGTGACATTATTTAACTGAAAATACTCATCACAAGTAGCATTTAAATTGGGATTATTGCCACAAAACCATCTCCACAATTGAGTAGTTACTGTTATGTTGTTTGTTTCAATATATTTAGCACAAGGAAAATCCTTATCTTTTGCTAGAGTACGGTTTCCAAGAAGGCATATGCTAGAAAATATAATTAAACAAATATTTAAAAAGCACTTTTTATTATTAAAAACACAAATTAAAGACAATAAATCTTAAACTGTTGCTGACATTTACATCCTATTTCTAGCTTATATTAACAGCTCTAATCATAAAGGAAATAATCTACAATAAACTTAACTTACTTTTTATTAATGTCATGTGGTATCAAAATATTTTGAAAAGAGTGCTACTGGATTTTTTTTTTTGAAGAAGCAATGGAAACAAGAGAAAGGGGTTAGGAATGAAGTAACTTCTGGAATCGTTGCTGTATTATTTTAAATGGCTGTAATGTAGATGAAAAGGATGTATAAATGTTCATAGCGAGCCAATTTGGCATAATGTTAAGGCACAAGGCAAGAAACCTGAAGTCTGTAAATTCTAATTCCAATTTAGGCTCAAAGCCTGCTAGATAGCTTTCAGCCATTCCCCTTCTGTCTCAGCTCTGGGAAACAGGCAATGGCAAACCACTTCAGAAAATCTTGTTAAGAAAACTGCAGAGAGTAGTCTGAACAGTTGCCAGGAGCCAACATTGATTTGAATGTGTTCATATTTCTTTATTTGGGTTGAACAAAGGTTTCAAAAGAAGTCCTTCTTAAAATTTTGATATAAGTATGGAATCACTAAAGCAACAGCATTGTCTACAAGGCTAGTGTAGTGTAAGACGCATGTGGCTGCTTTGAAAGCTTCTTCTGGTTGTATGTATGTGTGCATGCACAGATACTTTGACCTCTTCCCAATGTAATTGTCTATTATGTGGGTTATTATTTAGATAGTGAAGTATCAGGTAGTATTTATTATTATTTTTTATTTATTGGATTTATATGCCGCCCTTCTCCCAAAGGACTCAGGGAGGCGTACAACATAAGAGACATATAGTACAAAAGTTAAAAAGATATTAAATAAAAAATCCAATAAGCAATAAATTAATAGACATGATAACATACATTAAAATTAGAATTAAAATTAATACATTATTTTGTTCAGGCCAGGCCGGCTTGCTGGAAAAGCCAGCTTTTTAGGGCACACCACAAGGAAGGGAGGTCGGGAATTATGATAAGCTTGGTGGTGCAGGGAGTAGCTCATTCCAAAGGGAAGATGCTCCCACAAAGAAGGCTGTCCCCCTGGGGGTCACCAGCCGACACTGTCTGGCTGACAGCACCCTGAGGAGGCCAACTCTGTGGGATCGTACTGGACGATGGGAGGCTACCTTTATATTATGTTTGGGCTTGTATGTAAAAAACAGTATGATATGTGTCTGTCCTTGATTATTCCTTTTTAATAATGCTTTATATATTTGACAGAAAGGGACAATGCCTTAAAAACATGCAAGGGTATCTTAGAATTTATCCTTTTCACTTTCCAAAGTTTCTGAAAATATATGTAAAATATTCAAAATATACAGGCTGCTATGTATCTTTACTTCTGTTGCAACATTTGCTAGTTAACAATGGCACCAACTGAGTTTAGGAAAATAGTTGCATCATATTCTTATTATCTCTGAATCCAGAGGCAAAGTAGGGTAATTTGGACAGATTCTTTGAGTGTCAAGATAAGCCATTTGGTTTGTCAGATCTGGAGCATCATTAAGTTGAGATTTCAGTTTGTTCTGTAACCATATAAAGCACCGTAGAAACACTCAAAGGAAATCCAGTTTTTCAACTAGTAGGAAAGTTGGTGAGTACCAAGAATAAATCTTGTGATTAGAGCAGGAGCAACACTTTTTAAGTATTTAAGAGTGGGAAGTAATTTCTTTTATCATCATTGTTTCTTTGGTTACACTTGGTTATGTTTTTTTTTTAAATGACTAACATGGTCAGAGTAGGGATTCTGGAAAGAAGTGGAACACTAGCAATTATTTATAATGATGGCAAATCATTTTTAAAGATGCTTAAAATATGCAAATATTAATTTATTATTTGTGTACTTTTATAGGGACCTATAAAATATACTGCTATTACATAAGCTGTGTGACCATGATTCAGTATCGCAGCATAAGATGACATCAAAAATGGGGAACAATTAATTAACAGTGCAAAGTAATATAGCACAATATAAATTTCCTTTCTCTACCGGCTATGCCTTGCTCATACTTAGAGCAAATTATTCAAGCAGGCAAGAAGTTAGTGATCTAATTCAATAATCAGTTAGGGCAAATACCTGAAGTGGAGAGCCTCTTCCATTTGTTGAGGGTTTCTAACTACACAAGTAGGAAGACAGGTTTCCAGGCTGTGAAGAATTATGCACTGTTGTCACTGCAAGTACCAATACAGTTAAGTGTAATTTTGATTAATATGTTAAGTGTAACCATGTGAATAATATGATTAGTGAATTTTCCTCCCATTGTAAAAGAGAGAAACAACAATCAATGAATTTAATCACTTTATGAATCAAAGAAAATGAATTACTTTCAAAGTAACAAAATAACAGTTAAACATGTCACACAATCAGACTGCACCAGGAAGATCAATGATGTTATACAATGTCTGAAATAATCATAACATTGACTCATCAGCTGTATAAATGACTTCTTACATTTTTTAATAGGCTAGAACAAACAGTGAAGTCTACCACCAGGGAGATCTGTGGCAAGATAAATGCCATCCAACCTGGTATAGGGCAGAATATTTGCCTAAGGCAGGGAAGAAAGTAGCATGTATTACAGCTTTGCAATATACTATGGTCCCTTTCTGTTGAATTATAGAAATGGTGTGATCATAGGGGCTGAGCAGATAACAACAACGTCCCATAATGCAGACCAAGAATATTTTAATTTGATAGTGTAACAGTATAGAAAATTTTAGCTGGAAGATTCTTAAATGTTTGAATTACCATTGTTGAAAGAGATGAATAGGTAACAGTATTACAGTGCGAAACAAGTATTTGAGGAAAAAGTAGTTTTGTGTTCATTCACTTCCAAAGGTAGATAGACAGATAGATGATGGATGGATAAATGGATGGTTAGTTGGCTGGCTGCAGAGGTGGTATTCAGCTGGTTCACTCTGGTTCGGGCGAACTGGTAGTGGCGGCGGCAGGAGGCTACCCAGATTTCATCACAGATGTTCTGTGCATGCGTAGAAGGATCTGAGCATGTGTAGAAAGATCTGCGCATGCGCCAAAGTGCCTCACATGAGCGCTCCCAGTTCCAAACCAATAGCGAAGGTAAATGGATTTCAAGCCTGACTGGCTGAATAGATGGAAAACTAGATGGAAAGATGGATGGATAAACAGATGATTGAGAGAAAGATGGTTGATAGACCAGTTTGTAAATGACCCCCCCCCCAATTGAAATAAATTTTAGAAGATGTTTGGAAAGAAAATATTTCTTTTCTTGGAAGAAAGATGATGCCATGTTGCTCCTGCTCTTTGTCTTGCTTTAGCAGGCAATAAAATGATTGCACCAAAGATCGAAGACAAAGATTATCAGTACATGGAAGAGTGAATGTGTTTTGTATACATGCAAGCCTTGTTCAGGTGTCTTAGAATGTCTGAAATGGAAAAAGTATCAAGGCAATATTTGTCTGAATACACAACTATGAAGTCTGTCTAAAAGGCTTGTCATGCTAACAGTATAACTGCCCACCTCAAGCCTATTGCAGCACTGCTAAAGACAAGTATACCTATATTCCTTTTCCATGCTAAGTCTTAAATATGTAAATATTCAGCTTTTGTTTCCATCTGTCCTCTGTGTTTACTGTGATATCCACTGGTGAAGAAGAATGCCATCACTTTGGGTGATTATGGTAATGATGATCAACAAAACAATAATTATGATAAAAATGGGTCTATCAGCAGTCACTTTTTAAAACGACCATTTTAGGAAAATACAACCAATTAAACTGCTTCCCCCCCCCCATTATCCTTCTCTTTATATATTTTATCTGTCCTTTTTTGTTATTTTTGTTTATGTTCTTTCAGCAGTTTAACTTATTCAGCAATGAAATCTTGGATCATTTTTCTTTTGTATGTTTCTTTATTGACCCTTTATTCCAAGGATATGAAACTTCTAAATGTTAAATTTTGTTACAAAAGTCATCATCTTGTTTTCTATGCAAGAATATGCACACACATAGTAGTCTAGAATAGCTAAGCTTCTAAAATATTTATTTTGATATTTTCCCCATAACACATACTAACCATATTTTTCCTTTCTGACATCCTTTTGTTTCTATTTCCTTATTGAATCTAGTTTAAATTTTTCCATTTTGACTTAAAATAATCTCAGTACTATTTGCTATCCTTTTTTTGATCTTCCTTTGATTTATTTATTGTAGTCTTTAGTTTTGATAGTTTCTACTGAACAAAACTTCTGAATTTCATATGTACTGAATGTTGGATGTCCCATTTCCCAGGTAAACACTGCCTTCGAATGCCCGTGACTTCTCTTCCCTGTAATCACCTAAATGATATTCCTCCCTTCCCCAATTTCCAAAATTGAATTAAAAAGAGGAAAGTTTGGCACAATATATTTGAAATATAAATATAAATAAATTTGTTCACTGGAAGTTCCACAAGTCAGAAGATAAAATTTATCGGCACCCTTCTTTGTTCTTTCTCTTTCTCTCTCTCTCTCTCTCTCTCCCCACATCCCCCCAACACACACACACACACACACACACACACACACACACTTACATGATTAGGAGATAAGAATGGGAGTGAAGTACAGATGGGGATGCTTATTGACCCAGTGACAATACTTAGCATGTGGAAGATTGTTATACACGAGATGCAATCCATAACTTTGGACTGATATAGCATGCAATTGTTCATAAAGCTGGCCGGGCTGTGTTCTCATCATTTTGCACTCCACGTGGGGCTGCACTTGATAATCTTTTAGAAGACATAGTTGTCTGCATTCTTGCTGCTAATCTTTGCATTTGCTGCACTGCCTACTAGTTTGCTTGGATGTGCAATTCTGGTTATGACTTTTCAATCTCTAAATAGTTTGACTCCTAAGGATGCCTTTTGTTCCCATGGTTATGTAGTCCTTTCAAGAAAAGCCAAGTCAAGAAACAAACTTTGCAAGAACTATTGTAACTCTGCTTCATTATTATAGGAAATAATAGAATCTTGAAAGTCTTGTCATAGTTTCCCCCACATGTTACAGGATTGAGGCAGAGTTATTTTGTGTCCTTTCTCGGGACTGGGTTGTTATTCAACTTTTATTATCTCTTAACGATTCTGCCAAGGGTTCTTGCCTTTCTTCATCAATATTATCAGTGTATTCTTCAGTGTAGTCCCTCTGGTGTTGATTTGTTCAACTTTTAAGTACAAAGCTTAGATACTTTAATTATATAAAGTGATTTTTCTGATTTTGGTTTTAATTATTTTTTGGCTTCTCTAGGTATCTCCTGAGATAAATATGAGGTAGCAATATTTTGGAGAGCGAGAAGGTCCTCTCAAAATGTAGCTTTTCTTCCAAGTTCTTCACAGTCTCCTTCCTGGGATTTTTTTTTACTATGTTCCCTTTCTTTATCTTGACTAATTCTTTTTTTATTGCAAATATGAAAGCAGAATTTACACCTTGAGTCTGAGGACTTTATGAATGACTTGATTATTGTTCAGATCTTTCATATGAAGAGATGGGTTTGAAAGATTTAGTTAAATGCCATGACTATTTTTAAAATGGCTGTTGAAATTTAATTTACACCAAAGTTTTGATAAGTATTGCTTAAACTTATAAACATTGTTTCATTTATACATCCTGAAAGGAAAGCAAAAATTTGCACAAACAAAGAAATGTGGTGTTTTTTTAGGAAATCCAAGTTAGTCAATTGGTGAAATCAACCAATGAAATTGAGAAAGGGATTGAGAATTTAAATGATTGCTAAATGAACATATTTTAGCTCTTTATGCAATGAAATTTAATCCAGTAATGTAATATTTCCAATGAATTCTAGTTAGGTACATGGTATTATCATCCATACCTAGAGGGCACTATGATAGAAGATACTGATATAGATACCTACTTCCATAATTTCAATCCAATCAGAATTTTTAGAAAGGGGAGAAAATGTGATGCAATTATGGTACTGTGTATATTTCTACAAGATTGTTAGTATTAAGTAACATATAAAACATAAATATCATGGATGTTTTAACAAACCTGAACTGCAGTTTGTTGTTTTTGATTTTTCAGTAGATAATCTTGTTTTGGATTGACATGAGGCTCAGTAAAGAAATTAAATTCTGAATCTGTAACTGGAAGCACAAATGAATGATGAATGAAAATACAATTGAAAATAAAGTTAGGGATGACTCTGATGAATCAAAGAGGGTATTTTGGAATAATGCAGACTATCTCGGTCAACACAACAGCATCAACTTGCAGTAATCATATGGTTAGAATTATATATCCCCTCACAAAAATATACTTATATCATTTCATATATCATTTCTATGTATCCGTTCAAAAAAGGGTTGAAATGAATATGAATCATTGTACAGAGGGCCATGAAACTTCTTTTAATAAAGAAAGGGTAATGAGTTGGCATTTGGGAGCAATAGAGTTAGTTCCCTCAAGTACACTAGTCTAGACTCTTGAGGTCTCTGTTTTTCATAGAAAGGGATCAAAGAATTACACAAGGATGCTTCTCTACAAAAAATGGTTGAACAGATTTGCAAGAACATTAAGAAAAAATAAGGTTGCTCAATATGCATATAAACTGAATGATTTCTCTTCCTAAATTTAGTAATCATACATATTGTTTATAGTTCTTATAATTTCTAGAATTGGAAGGATCTTATTTTTATATTTTAGTTAAAGAGGCATGTCTATCTTGTCCACTGACACTGATTATTACTAATTTATGCTTCGCCATATAAAAACACTTTAAAAGATTGATTGATGATTGCTTATGAGCCACCAAGTCATTGTTGATTCTTAGACCACATAGATATATTTTCTTCATGATGATCTGACTCTTCAGCTCTTCCAACGTTGCACTCAACATTACTATAACTAAGTCTATCCACATTGCTGCTGGTTGTCCTCTTCTTCTCTTTCTTTCTACTTTTCCCAACATTAGAGCCTTTTCCAGAAAACTAGGAATTTCTTGTAACATGTTTATGAAATGTTATCTGCTATAGAATGTAAAAAAAAGTCCAGGCAGAGTGCTTATTTTGTGCAATTGGTTAAGTGTCTGTGGTGTTCAACCAATGATGTTGAAGCAGGATAGCTAAAGTAGGTTCTTCATCAAAAGATACAAATCAGAAATCCCAAATGATGCATCATGGCCTACTTGATTGTCAAACTATCCTTTCTTTCTTCATATGATTAATGCAGCACATATATTGTAGCTGAGGATTATTAGGTAGCTGAGTAAATACATACTTATTAGTTATTAATATTTTTTTGTTTTACTGCGACACATAATATTTTTTTCTCCAATGAAGATGGTATTTTCTTTAAAGTAAAGGTGTTCAGCATCAGGACCCCAACCTCAGTATAATTCCAGATAAGACCTTTTGAGTCTCAACAAAAGCTCTGTTATGCTAGGAAAAAGAATTGGGACTGGTCCAGCATGAACACTTAATTTAAGTTAAATGTATTTATTAACTAATGCATATTAATAAAGTTTGGGTGTGGTGTGTGTGTGTGTGTTTGTCTTAGACATATGCCCACTACTGGGTTGACTTCATAAAAATTTATTCCTCTCTTCTCAGTCCAGGTGAGCATATTTTTCCCTTTTTGTTCTCTGGTTTCCCCCCTTGGGGAAATGGGAACAACAGTACCAATCTCAGCAGAGTTCTTTCCATTGAATTTCAAGAGCTCTAAGATCTTCATTTGGAGGTGCTGCAGCAGGGCCATGTATTAATAACAGCAGCTGCAGTTCAATGACTCATGCCTAGGCTGGGGAGGAATGAAAGACAGGCAGTTGGAAAAGGCACTTATTGCTTTAAAATGTGCCTTCATACCTTGTCATTAAATCTTCATCATGTTTCTTTTAAAACCAAAAACTAAAATAAATCAGAAAGGGATTTTAAGTGAAGAGTCAGTCCTTGCTCATCTAGGATGCCTACTGCAGAGATTTGGGGAATTAAAGGTTCAAATTGATACTCCATGGAATCCACCACTATTAGCTGTTTTTTGTTTTTATGCCAATACAGAGATTAGAGCAGGTTGAAAGTAACTGTCTTCCTTTTCTAAAGTTTTGAGTTTCAAAACTGGACTCACCATTTTATTAGTACCCCTTTATGCTATGTAAATTTACATTGATGTAATGCTATCTTGTTGTGCTTAGAAATTACTTAGGGTTTACAGTTGTAATTATGTAATTAAACAGTATCCTTCTTAATATCTGTAGAGTCAAAGATGCAGATCTTCCATAATTAAGTTGCTTAATAACTGAATGGAATCCAAGTTGCTTATTAATTAGAACTAGCTGATTTGAGCTTAGTTCATACATTTTTAAACCAGAACATCCAGAAAAATCTGTTGTGGCCCAGCCGGCTCCGGATGAGCTGCTGATGGACTCCTCTAGTGAGGAGTCCTATGAGTCTGCTCTAG
>JAPKID020004403.1:0-11702 GCA_026931265.2 Tropidonophis doriae
CGCCCAAAAAATGGCCCATTTTTTGCTTGTTTCTGCCCTCCCCAGCCCCCAGGAGCTGTCTGAAAGCCTCCATAAGGCTATGCACAGCCATTTTGGTGAAGGGGCGGGGCTTCAGGAGACAAAAAATGCTGTATTTGGAGTATAAGACACACCCAGATTTTCAGTCTCTTTAGAGGAAAAAAGGTGCATTTTATACTCTGAAAAATACGGTAAACCTTGTTTTTGTTAACATTATTCAGTGTATCTTCAGTGAATACTGCTCTATCTTGCAAGTTATCCTTGTTTCTACCATAGTCATACATTGTTAAGTGAACCTGACTTCTCCTTTGACTTTGTCAGAAGGTCGCAAAAGGTCATCATGTGACCCCAGGAAACTGCAACCATCATAAATATGAGTCAGTTCCTAAGCGTCTGAATTTTAATCATGTCATCATGGGAATGCAGTAATGGCTGTAAGTGTGAAAAATGGTCATAAGTCGCTTTTTCAATGCTGTTGTAACTTTGAATGGTCGCTGAAAAACTGTTATAAATCAAGGATTACCCATATACTGAAGCTGTTTTGACGTTTTTCTGACACAACTCTCACTTCCATATAACAAATAAGCAGAAAGCCACTTTTAGACAGATCCAGTTTTGCTTCTTTCAACATTTATGTTTCACAATGGACCACACATTATGCATTATTTTTCCACCAGTATTTGCACATCTTCATAGCTTTTTTTATCCAATTCCTTATCTTTAGCAAGTAGTATCAAGGTATACAAAGTGATCTGTAAGCTCCAATTTTGGGCCATTTATGCATATAATGTGTATTTATTTAATGCATAGTTCCCATCAAACCTTGATCTTCAATACATAACTTTTCAGATCCGTGGTCCTTATTGCATTGTACAATCTGTTTAATATATATTGTAAAGCATTTGTGCTGAGCCAATTACAGAGCACATCACCTGCATACAAAATATATACTACCATTACCATATGCATTCCCTATACCTCCATTATTATATTGAACAATGTTGAACTGTGCATGGAGCCTTCTATTTCTTTCCATCCATGCTGGACTTCCAACATACACCACTCTTATTATTCAGCAATCAACCTCCGTATTGCACAAAGCATTTCTTAATTCAACCATATTTATTTTATCATATGCTTCTCTAAAGCAACAAACTTACATTTTGTTGTGTGTTAAACATTCAAACATTCCTGAATGATCTCCTAAGAAGCAAAGATCTGTGTTGTACTCCTCCTGCCTGGCATAAGGCCACACCACATTTTCCAAATGTTGTTCGTCATCACCTCTCATTCCCTTTCAGTCACAGATCTGTCAAAATACTTTTCCACATAACAAATTAACTTTCCTTGTAGTTACTGTATTCGTTCTTGCTACCTTTTCCTTTGGGTAGGGGAACAGTATCAACTTTCTTCCAACTGTTAAGACACAAATGCAGGCCTCACACACACATTGAACAAATGAATCATCAATCTATAAGCAAATCAAATTCATGTCTTAACATTTCTCCTATTACCACTATTCTATATACTTGCAGATAAGCTAAAAATGTTGGGTACCAAAAGGCACCCCAAAATTGGGTTCAGCCTATCCGCCTATGGGATCATCTGCAGGTACCTTGGTATTCAACTGCTTTGAAACTCATCAAATTTGGTACTCAACGCATTTTGACACAAACGTATTTATTATAGTACTTGTTTGTTTGGTACTCAATGAACAAGCTAGAACTTGTTGGTGTCAGTTGCTTTGTGACTCACTACATTATTCCTTATGGAGAAGATGTGTCGCATTTCCATTTCATCCACAATAATTTTATTGCTGTTATTTTTTAATTTCATTGATTCTGCTGGAGGAAACTTGTTTAGCTTCTTTGTCTATTTCCAAAACAGCTTATTTCCATGAAAATTGTCCTGTGGTTTCTCTTCCTGTTTCATCCTTAACAATTCTTGCTTTGATTATGTTCTTTGCAACTGTCTCTCTCTATGCACATGATGTGGTATTATTTCTTCCTTCCTTATTTTTGCAACAATCTTTTATATGCACATTTTTTTCTCTTTCACAGCCTCTCTCACTTCTTCCTTAATCCTTCCTAGTGAAATACTAACAGTGCGGCAGTATGGTATAATAAAATTATATTTAATTGTTCCAAGTAACTTCGATATCTTTTTTCATTCATTGTAATAATTTAGAACAATGCACAATTTCTCCAAAAATTCATATCTACTTTTTAAATTATAATTACTGAATCATAACATCCAACATCATCGACCTCTGGGCTCTTATTTCCATGTACACCCAGAGCAATCTATATGATAGCAAGCTATATATTCTAATAGCCATTTAGCCATTGCATTTATAATTAAATCTATCCCTTAATTTCATGACATACAATCTGGTCACCTTCTGGAAACTTCCCAAAGAGAGCATTTGGAGCTTGATGCCTTTTGGGGTGTAGATTTGTCTATTATATTCTATCAGTTTTATTTCATAAAATTTTCATGGGTATTTTTCTTTCAAGTTGCAAGCTACTAAAAGTCTGTTAACAATTGTGTTGGGATATAAATGTGACATATTCAATAAATAAACAAGTAAATATTAATTAACCACGCTTGACAAGATTACACCAGTTTTTAATCAGACTGGCTACAGTATATTCTTAACCGTTCCATTAGTATCACAGATGCATAACATTTATTTATGTTTCTTTTACTTTTATTGTTAACTTATGCTTTTTACCCTTTATTCTTACATTGCAACTTGCAATCTTCCATATGCCATGATCAACCCTAAGTGGCCCCAACTGCTTCTGACTTCTAGTTTCTTCATGACTTAGGTCAACCAACATTTTTGCATAATGGTTTTTGATAAGGTAGAAAAGATGCAGACCGAGCTAATCAGCCTTAATGTACTCGTGCCACTGGTTAGTTAATGGCCATCATACTACAAGCACAACCAAAAGCCTAGTTTTACCTCAAGCATGTTCATGCAATTCTAGATTCACCACTGGAGGCTTTCAAGAAGAGATTGAACTGCCATTTGTCAGAAATGGTGTAAATGCTTGGGCAGGGGGTTGGACCATATGACCTACATGGTCCCTTCCAACTCTGTTAATCTGTTACCATACATCCCAAGGCCTGCTGATGATCTCTAATCATTCATCTTACTACTTTATATATAGATAAGGTTATGTTGGAAGTCCAGAAACCACTGTCAGGCACGAGCAACCAAAACCCCTTGTGAATAGCCTCAGGGTGTAACTTGGTTTCCCCTTCTATGTTACAAGAATCTTACCAGACCTCTTGCTTTCCCCAGGGAATAACCAGATAAGGCTTCATAGATTTTGGGGGAGGTCATGATTATGCAGTTGATGGCTATGCAACAATTCCAAGCTAAACCCTTTCTTGACCTCTTTCTCCAATCTAGCTAGCAATTCCCCAATGTCTACCTTGCAAATCAACACACTCTTGTCAATCTCTCTAATTCAGAGATGAATGCAAGGTAATTCATCCAAATCTACGCCCTATGAGCTTCAGGTGCATTAGATGAATATACAGTATAAACTCCCTGTATATTTATATTCAGGATACTATAATGATAGTTTATTTTCAATCTTTTGCCTCATGACAAAAAATAGCCCAAATTCTCCGTTCTGGCTCTTGGAGACAAATGATAGAGAATTTCAATTTATTAAAACAGAGAATCTTCTTAGAGCAAGCATCTCCCTAGACATACTTGTTGAATAGAACTGAGTATAGTTCCTTTTAGTCTACTGTATAAAATTCTATTAATATAGACCATGGATATGTTATATGAATGATGCTGTGTTTATGAATCTTGTTATGTTACTTTTTGACGTGCAAATGAAGCAAAGGGATTGCTGCAAATCTTCCACATCAAATGGCTGCTCTGTTGAGAACATTTGACTTGCTTAGTATGGTTACCAGTCAGCATCAGCAACACTGGACTACACAGATCAAAGATTTGACTCATGATATGACAGCTTTCTGTGCTGGGAGGTACGACTGTTCCCTGAGGATCTGGGATAATTTTTTCCTGCTAAAGTGGTGAATGTTGCTCTTTCTTTTCCTCTTGCTAGTCCTTCTCCCCCAACCCCTTTATTTCTTCTCTCGCTTTTGACTTTATTCCTGTCTTGAAAGATAAATCATGGAGGGCTTCTTTTACCATACTCTTCTAACCCATTTTCCTGTCTTGTGTCACATTCCAGGTGAACTGTTCATTAACTACTGTTAGTTTTCCATTCAACTGAGGCAGCATTTTCTTGAATTTTGAACAACACTTTTCTGGCAAGTACCCAGCATCTTGCATCAATGTCAATCTTTTTGAATCTGTTGGCAGCATCTGACACACTTGGCCATCTGACACTGTTGTTTAAATTACACAAGATTACAGTCTTTGGCATTATTGGTGGCGATTGTATTGAACCTTTTCTGTTTTCTTGTTTTGCAATGTTGCACTATAGAATTAAATCTTGGAAATTTCCCCTTACGGGGAATGCCTTTCAGGAATCAATCTTGAGTACTATTTTATTGTCTCTACTCATCCTTTTGGGTGTCCTGATCTACAATTAGGGGTTTTGGTATCATTATTATGCTAATGTTCAACTTATTGGTCTTTTGTAGAACTTGATGATAATGCACATTCAACTGCAACAGGCTGTCTTATAGGTGTTTCTCTCTTGGATGCCCATCTAGTGTCTCAATTACAAAATGGAGATTGTCATGTTTCAATCTGATCATCCTTTCCTTTCTCTATTAAGTCTTCCCTCTTAAATGTCTTCTCTGATTACTGTCTTCTGACTGCACTAATGTATTTATTCTACTGGCAGATTGCTAATGTTCACATGTTGAATAGTTGTAGGATGCAGTGAGCTCTTTTAGAGCAATGTTATTGCTATGTCCTTAGTTGTCCCACTTCCAGAGTACTGTAATAGATTCCTTGGCAGTTGATCTCAGTTCAGAACAGTGCCATTTAGGTTGTTCTTTTTTAAAATTACCTATTCATTTATACAGTATATTAAGGATTTTACATAAAGTAAAAAAGCAAATATAAAGAAAAAGAAATGCAAGGAAAAAAAAAGAGAAAGGAAAAACTAGTTATGAAATATAATAACTTCCAGTCTTCCCTTCAACAGATATTAACAAACCTTATAATCTCCTTTCCCTGTTCCAGAAATCCCTTCAACCCCTTATTTAATTCTCATCTGTTTCAATCTTTTGAACCCATAAATCATCATTTCATTCTTTTTTCTTCTTTTAGGAAGACGTCCATAAAAACTTTCCAGTCTTTAAAAAAAGCACTTGTTGTTTTCTCCCTGATCAGATTTGCCATTTCCGCTAGTTCTGACATTTTTATGATCCATTCCTCCATTGTGGGAACTTCATCTTTGTGCATATAACAAAGTTGCTGCCGTTATCTTATACACAACTAATCTTCCACTAGTCTTTTCCAGTTTACTATTCTTAACTCCCAATAAAAAAGTTATGGCTGTTTTTCTTTTGGCACATTAATCTTTAACATCTTTTCTTTGTATCATTGTATGTATTTGTATCCACAATATCTTGGCTTTTTTACAAGGGGTGAATGGAAATATATCCCTCTGTGTTTTTCGCATTTTCAACAGTGACTTAAACTATCTTTGTACATTTTTGACAATGTTTTAGGTGTCATATATCCATGATGTATCACTTTATTTAAAAATTCTCTTAAATTATAATACATTGGCTATTGGTTTATGTTTTTCACATATCTCAATACAGCAGTGGGGTGTTCACAGGCTACCTAACTGAGCCAGAGACCAGAGCTTTCAAATGACAAACTCCCCGATACCTGCCTGACCTTATTTCTTCTTACAATTGTGTTCATTTTTTTTAATGATGGCTTCAGCAGGGCCTTTTTTCAGGTCCTTATTCCACAGTTATAGTCTCCAAGTTCCAGACCTTGAAGGACCCAATAATCTTCTCCCTTCCTCCTTTTGTTTCTGTGGAAATTTGACAGGCTTTAAGATTATAAGCTCTTTACTTGATTAGTAGGTTAGTGGAGGATCTGACAGTTTGACACTTATTTAGCCGACACTCTTAGGTAAGCATCTCCTTAAAAAGATTACAGCTGTATATACATCCAATCCTGTCTCAGAACTCTGTTTTAAATACTGGTATATTGTACTGTTGATAATATATTTATTAGGCTCTGAGCAAACTTCATTGCAATTATTGTGAAAGTTTTGATACTATTTCTTGGTAAACGTGTAATAGTAACACACATATAAAATAACAGCAACAATAACATCTGAACCTTTTCCATAAAAGTGAGCAATCCAGCTGTAAATGTACCCTCTTCCTAAATCTATCCCACCCAAGCCTGACACTAACTGGAGGAAGCACAACAAGAGTAGACTGACTTCTACATTAGGGCTTATCTAAAGGACTGTTTCCTTTTTCATATGAATCTGCATATCTCTTGTGTTTTATGGTCTTACTCAGAAATTGGTCCTCTTCTGGAGATATTGTTTGCTTCCTCAATTCCTTCACTCTGAAGTTCCTGGAAAGGCTTGTTAATTTCAATTTAGCTCTAATTTGCTCAGAACTGCTAAACCTATTTTGACATGACTATAACATCTTGCAATGATGCAATCTTTTGGTGTTGGTGTTGTTTATGCATTTCATTTGTACTATATGGGCTATGGTGTCTATTTAAAACGCCACCTCCCATAAATATGCAGTTCTATAATAAACTTTAAAAAAAACACTTTGCAGGGAAAATTCATGGACCAAAAAGAAGAATTATTATTGTTCTCCTGTTCCATTTTCCAATGAGTCTTTTTTTGATCACTGACATTTCAGATTGGTATCCATTTATTCTTTTCCATACATATTGGCTCGTTTAGCCAATATGTATGGCCACCCTGGGTCCTTTTTTAGGAGAAGGTGCGAGGTATAAATTGGATTAATAATAATAATAATAATATTTAGTGAAAATAAGTTGGATATTGCTACCAAACGGTAGTACATGCAGTAATTTTCCTTGATGTTGTGGGTGATGCTCTCTATATCTGATGAAGTGGACCATGAATACTTATAATTAATTATAATAAATTTCTTAATCCTTAATATGCCATAAAACTCAACTTCCTTAAAGCTACAGATACCATGCACTCTTTCTCTCACCTCAATACACATACGGATCATTTCCACCTGCCTGTCAGTTCTATAAAAATAGGATGTAGTGACCACTTTGAGGATTAATAATATAGTAAAATGGGCTAAGAAATTCTAGTCTACTTTAAGTGAAAACAATTTCTACATCTGCCACATTTTAAAATGTAATTCAGCCAGAAGCAGGTATTTGTCAAATGTCCACAAGACTTCACATATAGTTCCAAACATAAAAAGAGTTCTTGTTTTGTCTAGAAGTCAGAGATTCATTCTGCCTCCATTTCCATCCAATTTACTTATTAACCATGTAAAAGCAGTTATCTTAAACACACGTACTGTCCTAAGCTGTATCCCCCACACATGATAGGCCAAAGTTCATAGATATACTATACCAGAGAGCAAACATATATAAACATCTGTAATAATGTCATTAGATATTTTTAATATCTAATGATATTAAAAATGAGATCTAATTTGTTGGCACAGCTATCAAAGAACATTTCAAAAGGAAATGGGAGACTGTTACCTCAAACCAGAAGGCGTCCTGATTTAAATTATTTGCCCCTAGTTATTGTCCATTGATCACCTTTAAATCTAACATTTGCCTAGACTGAAAATAGATACAGGTGGTCCAAGACTTTATAATAGTTTGTTTAGTGACCAAAGTTACAGTGTCACTGAAAAAGTGACATATGGCCGTTTTTCACCCTTACGACCATTGCAGCATCCCCATCATCATATTCTCAAAATTCAGACACTTGACAACTGGTTCATATTTATGACAGTTGCAGCGTCCTGGGATCACGTGACCACATTTTGCAACCTTCTGACAAGCAAAGTCAATGCAAAAGCCACATTCACTTAACAACCGTATTACTAATTTAACATCTGCAGTGAATTCACTTTAACAACTTTGGCAAGAAGGGTCGCAAAATGGGGCAAAATTCACTTAACAACTGTCTCTCAACAACAAAAATGTTGGGCTCAATTGAAGTTGAAAGTCTAGGACCACCTGTATGCAAAAATGCATTTCCCCTTAAATATAGCTTCTGCCCAAGAAATCTCAACAGGCAAGCAATACTAGAACTTCCATAAACTTCATTATCTTTTGCAAGCGTCACTAAGGGTCTGACTAAGTTGAATCATTACCCTTGGAGATCCTTGATTCAGCTTGCTTGCTAGAAAGCTTGGACCAAAGTTCCCCTATCTCATAAAGGACCAGCAGCTATGTTAGATAAAGCCTCACAAACAATTGGAACAGCATGGCCAAAGTTGCATCAATTATCTGAGACACTTTAGAATGGAATGAATGATTCCTTCTACAATGAATCAATGACACTATTATGCTAATATCGGCAGCTCACTATGTTTCCAGGGTATTCTAGCCAGAACCTACCAAAAACAGAAGATATGGCACAACAAGCTGTTTACAGGCAGATATAGTTCTCAACTTATTGGGACCAGAGTCCCACTCGTGCAACGTCATCTGGAAACAAGATTATCATGTGACTGCTTTGCTCAATGACCATAATCTTGGCATTCCTGGTTGAGGCTATTAAGCGATTTCGTGGGTCCTCAGCAAGAATGGTGTTGTAATGTTCTACACAGCCAGAAATGCTTTCAAGCCATAAGGCACACTTTCCAAGGCAATTTCAGATGATCATGAAATGGTTGTGGGCCCAAAGACTACTCGTAGTCTTCGACTTACAACTATAAATATAAATGGGACTGGCACTTCCCTCACAAAGCAATGTGGTTGTAAAGAGCAATGTCATGTGACCACTCATTTAGCAATAACAATTCCAGCACTCCTGTTGTCATTTTTAACTGAACCCTGTGACTCAGGGGTTTCTTGGCACACTGTAAAAGCTCTCAAGGAAAAAGCTGTGTTTTCCAAAGGAAATAGCTTTAGTATTGTTCAGTATTACAAACTAAGTACTCTTAACACACTGGTCCCAACCTTTTCAGCTCTGTGGACCGGCAGCAGCAGGGGGAAGAGGAGATGGTCTTGTGTGTGCCCATCCCTTGCACAAATGGAGCTTCACATGCTTGTGTGTTTACCTGCTGCTTGCACAGCCCGCAATTCGCATTAGACCATGAACCAGTACCGGACCACAGACTGGGGGTTGGGGACCCCTGCTCTAATACTTCCATCTCTTGCTTGATAGCAAAGGAAGGAAGTCTGTCCTCACTAGAGCCAGAACAAAGTCCCACTCAGGGACTTACCTTTGAACAAAGACTTCATTGTGGAGGTAATTCTCAAAAGTCTTCCTGAAGGCCGATTCCTCCAAGTCCCTCTGGATCTGAGAATCTGTTTTAGGGCAGTCACAACAATTGTCATCCTTTTTTTCACCCTCAGTCCCGTTGTGCTTGAAGTGGTCTTCTACTAGCGGGGGAGACCATGTCCAAGAGGGTAGCTTCAAGCCTGCAGGACAGATGTATAATAAAGCTTTTATGTCTCACAATCCTAAAAGATTAATGATCAGTAAGAGAATTACAGCCTCAAGGTCATCATGATTTTTTAATATATAATGCCAACTCCTACTGGAAAGAACTGCAATTCAAGCAAGATCCTCTCTAACTGAATACGTCTGAGGGTTGAATATAGTACTATACTGACTACAACTTGCTAAAGCAGTCACCACTCCTCCCTGGATCATATAGTTGTTCTCAAAAGTTGTTGTATAATTCCAGAAAAATATGTGCTTGGTTTAAGGATTTGTAGATAGATGTTATTTGTTTCTGCATGCTCCATGACACTTTTCTTAATCCAAATCAAACGGTTACATAGCCATGTTAGTTAGCGGTTACAGTTAACGGTTACATAGCCATGATCATGTTAGTTAGGAGAGTATGGGAACATTGGCCCAGCATGTGTAGAAGATGCCAGTTATGTTCAGACATTTTAGCTAATTGCTGTTGGGTTACTGTAAGGTTGCACAAATCACCTCCTTCCAGGTTAATCAAGGAAGCTTAATTAAGGTTAAATCCATACTGCTGCATAGCCAAAGTAGCTATTGATGTGTTGATAGTGTGTTTATAGAAATAGCTGTAAATGGGAAACCCCAGGTTTGAGATAGATGGCTTTGTGGAAACATAAATAAAAGGTATGATATGTCTGAATACAATTTTTTTGGGACGCTTCAGCAAATAATAGCTGGATATTCACATGTGCTAAACTGTGAAGTGGTTGGTTTGGTTTACTATATTAAATTAATGTAGCCAGAGTTAGTTTATTAGATTTTTACCCCATTTCAATTCATCAAACTCTTGGTTCTTATAGATACAATTAGTCAAAAATTCAAGCATGACTAGATCCACAAATCCCAATGTCAACAAAGAGGTGTGATAATCCAAATGCCTTTTGGTACAGCCCAGTTGTCAACATCTTCTGAAAGGTGGCCAAGCGAAATGTAATCTCAAGCAAGAGGCCAACCCAAAGGGCTGTTGCCACCCAAAAGTAACAATTTTTCTGAACATCAACTTCCTGACTTATCAAAAGTGGGGAACAATCTGCTGCTACTCCTGGGCATAATCATAAGGTTGGACAGAGTTCTGTAAGAAGATGCAGACGTATGTCGGGCCAAGCCATAAAAGCTCTTTACAGATTAACACCAGCACTTCAAACTGCATCTGAAGTTTCAGCTAATGAAACTAATGCAAGGATACAATACAGATGTCACATGATCCAAGTGATAACTGCAGATGAACATCTGAGCCGCTACATCCTCTATAAATTAAAACCACTACATGTTTTTTAAAGGCAACCCCATATGGAGTAGAGAATTACAATGGGCTGAACAGTGGACTAAATAGGTGCACCAATCTACTTGCTCTGAAAATATCAGGTTTAAATGTGGAAACGGGGACACAGCTAGACTGCCTTACCCTTCAGGCAATAATCTAGATCATAGAGTTCATTGTCTTCACTTTGTTGTTCCCAGGATACCATATAATGTGTAATATTCCCGTTGGGATGAGAAGGTGGCTTCCACTTCAGGATGATCTGTGATGAAGAGTTGGAAACAGAAATTGGATCCTGGGGGACACTTGGCACTGGAAAGAAGAGAAAATATATATATATAACCATCAAAAAATAGGAACAAGGTGAACAAAAAACCTTACCAAGCCACACAATGAGTGTCTCAATAGAAGAGAATATTTGTAGCTGAGAATTCAGCTGTCAGGATCTGGCTGCTCTCTGAGTTTGGTTGTTTTCTTGCAGATGTTTCATTACAAGCTTGGTAACATTACCAGTGCTAGCAGAGAATGGGGTTTGCTTTCGTTTTGCATACTAGTGGCTTGCCCTGTTCACTGTTAGTTGGAGTGGTCTTCATGGTTCCTTGATTGGACTGTTGTTTATTGTTCGCTTGTCTGTCTGAGTTGGTAGTTGCTTACTACTTGATTGTTGGTTTAATATTAATCTTGATGCTAATCTCTGCTCATCTGAATGCTGATTGCTGATGAGGAGTGTTTTGGTGTTTTTGCTTCCTTTTTGTCTGTCTAATTCTCTC
>JAPKID020004404.1:0-11702 GCA_026931265.2 Tropidonophis doriae
TGAGTGACTGTGCGAAGGTCATCCCGGCCCAACAAGGGACGCAATTGGCGAACCAAGCGTACCTGGTAAAAAGCCCTATTACTGATATGTAATACCAGTACAAATACAGTATTTTTTTTCACAGCTTTGTGTTTATGTTCTGTAAATTGCCTTTATATTCTTCGAGATAACTCTGCTGTTTGATTCTTTAGAACAATGTATAATACAAGCAAATGGAAGTTGGAAGATAGATAAATAATTTTGTTAGTAGTCTTAAATTTGAGTTGGTGTTTTTTATGCCTTCTAACTTACTGAAATGCACTGTTGCAGTCTCTTTCACTTTGATGAACAGCTTAGAGCTCAGTTCAGGTGATATACATTCCTCATATATGATGAGGACCTGAGATTGTTACTATCCATGTTACCGTACTAAATAGTGGATAAATATTATGACTATATGAAGAATATTATGCTTCTTTCTTCGCTAGTAGGATAGGAAAAAAGTATTTATTATACTATATTTCTTTTCTTTTGGTTATGCGTGCGAATGTTTTAAACGTTGTCACACAAATGTATTGCAAGAGATCAGATGTTCTTGTGCAGCACATTAGATTTTTAAGGTAGTTTAAAAATAAGATAAAAAATCAAGAAAGAAATGCAACCCTTGGTTTTTATTTTCATACTTCACTTGAATTTCTACAGGTACCTACATTGTAATATGAAACAAGGCCTTTTGTCCAGTTCATATTTTGTACAATTATTCCAAACAGCAGAATGAGGAAAGTTATCTCTCCTCACTGGGACTACATTGCACTTCTCCCCACTCAGTGCTATCAAATGCGTGAAGCCTTGCCAGAGAAAGAACTTCCACTGAATAATACATGAACACTGGAAAATTGGAACAGAATTTTTTATATAAATAACAACAGGCTTATTTCCCTGCTGAGAGATATAGGGAGAGAATACGTTTCTGCTTCGTACATGGGCAAAATAATGGTTCCTGTGTCTTATTTTATAAAGACGTTGGTGACTTGCATTTTGAAGGATGGAATTTCTGAGACTAGAAGATGTTTTGCTTGAGGCTTTCCAGATTGGATGATAATGATTCATGGGCAATTAGTTCAGGCCTTTTATTTTCTCAATACTAAAAACTTCAGTGCTGAAATAGCATATTTTAATCATGAACATGATCCAAATAATTGAGGGCCTACTGCTCAATTTTGGTCACATGCGGGTCACATGTTAGATTTGTTTTTGTCTCAGGACAGTGGGGAGTTGATCAGAAGTTGGGTGTTTTTAATTTAATTTAGAATGTTCTGTATCAGTTCCCTGTGGCAGAGAGGAAAGATCCATTGGATCGACCCATAGGATAAATCCTATAGATTTCAGAGCAAACACGGGAAAGCTCCCAAGAAGTGCATAATTCAACTGAAGTTTTCTCTTGGAATGATACAGTGGTTGAAGTTTTGGATTATATTGTATCTGCATGATTTCTCTATATTCATGGATTACAGAAGATCCTTTGGTTTTACAGAAACTCCCAAAAATGAAATGACAGAAGAGATGCCTTGTGTTTTATTAGAGTAAGGCAATGAGTTAGTCTAACCAAATGTGGTAAGAATGTTTGTGAGGGTTGATTAGAATAGCAGCCAGCTATTCTCATGTATACTGCTTGGAGACTCCATGCATGGGTTATAACTTCTGCTAGTTAGCCCAGAGACTGAGTTTGAAATGTTTGGACACACCTTGGTTTGACTGATGTCAGTTTCTTAACTCAGTCTAGCCCAAAGAGACACATCTTCAATCACTCTCTAGGTTAATAGTAAGAGTTTTGAAATAAAACCATGCTGAAATCTTCAATAGACAAGAAAATATCTACAGCATCAACTAAATTCGTCAGGACTCCCAGGGACATCATCAGAGCTCTTGAATGGTTGCCAGATAGCTGGTGGCCACTCTGCGGTAAGGCTTGGCCAGGCAGCCATTCAAACCGCATGCTGACGGCAGCTGAGATAAGTAATTGCCTTCCCAGCCGTGCTGCTTATAATTCGATTGCGAGCGGAGGCTGTTTGACTCAGTTGCCGGCCGTAGAGAGGCAGAGGGAGCTTTTTGGGTCCCCAATCTGGCGGAGGGCCTTTCCCGCTGTTTGGAGGCTGTTTCCTTGCTGCGCCTTGCCAGCTGCCATCTTGGGAGGCTGCTGATCTGCCGGAGCATCTTTCCCGCCATTTGGGGGCTGCCTTTGCTGCACCTCGCCATCTACAATCTGGGAGGCTGCTGGCTGCAGGATTGCTGCAATTCTATCACTGTAGCAAGGCATGGACGATCCTTCTGACCCCAGAGCTACCGGAGCGCATTTTTCACCACTTCAGGAGGTTTGTACTTGTCGCAACTTACCTTTGCCTCGTTGAGGGCTAGCAGCTCCAGGGTTCTTCACCGACCACCATTGTGGATTCCTAGGCTATACATTGGACATTTTGAAAGGGCGGAGGCCATTTTAGAAGGGGGTCTTTGCTTCAACGATCCCCAGGATCACAAGGCAGACTGCAAAAAATGTGCTAGTTCTGGAAGGACATTTCAATTGCATTGCCTGACTTTCTCTACCTAGCGGCCTATACACCTGAAGCCTTCCTCATAGCCTTTGGATAGACTGCAGTGTTGTATAGCTTCTGAGGGCCCATTCCACTCTAGCCCAGCCATAATATCGCCTATCCCCAGGGTCATTGTCCAAGTACTTGGTCACATCCTTGGGCTCTAGGTTGTTCCACATTGCCCCACCTGGCTGCTGTTTCTAATTTGGTCTCTCAGCTTGCTACATTAGTTATGGTTGACAACAGGCCTGTCCCTGGCAAGGCCAAGGCTAAGATCTGACATTTGTCAGCATCTAAGTTGTCATCTACTGCAGATAAACTTTCTTCCAGACATCAAAAAGTACTTGAAAAACAGTTTGCTAAAGCTCAAAAGGTAGCTGCATTGCAGGCCAGCAAGTCTATGACCATGCAGGTTTCTTCACCAGTGTCAGGTAGACAACATTGTGATCTCTCACCTGATGCACTCAATCTTCCATCTGCGCAACCGGCCTTCTTTGAGGATTCCTTTGAACCCTTTGGTTGTTTTCCTGCCAAGGAGGGGACATCTCCAGGATCCCTTTTACAGCCAACTCCTTCTATATCCACTTCTCCTGCCCCAGCAGTCCAGCCTTCTGGGCACGTTGGTTCTTCTATCACACAGGAAAAGCGAGATTACATTGCTGAGGCCATTCTCCAGGGCATAGAAGCTGTATTTCACTGCAGGTCCCAACACACTACTTTTTCTACCACCACACCTGCCAACAGACAGGAACCACCGGTGGTGGATACTTTGGACTTACATGATCATTCTGTTGCCCAACAGTCTGACCACAGCGATGAGTCCATCTTAGAGGAGGGAGAGGTTGATGATCAAGAGCTGTCGGAAGCTGAAGGTTTGGTGCCTGACAAAACAGCATTCATGGTCATTTGGACGATGGGTATTTAAAATGGTTCTCTCTGCGGAAGGGACCCTGGACCAGTCTGTCACCCACCCTTGATCATCTATGCTTGGGTATATACCATGCATGGAGTCTCCAATTTGATTGAAAGACAGTTGGTCTTACCTGAACGGTAGTTCTCTGTGCGCTACTGGAGACTTCATTCCCTCCCTAGGGAACCAGTCCAGGATCCAGGTCAGATACTGAAGAGTTCAACATGACATTCTTTGATCTACACCTTCGTTAAGAAACTGACATCAGTCAAGCCAAGGAGGCATGATCAAACATTTCAAACTCAGTCTCTGGGCTAATCAGTAGAAATTATAACCTATGCATGAAATCTTCCGCAGCGCGCAGAGAATTACCATTCAGGTAAGACCAACTGTTTTTCCCCCGCTCTTAGTATATCTAGTGCTTGATGTTTTGCAGCCCTGTTTAAGGTAATCCATTATCTCCTTGGGAGGGTGGATCAGAAGATCACCTGAAGAGCTACTTATTTTTCAAGACATCTATTAGATAAAATAACTTTGGATCATCACTTTATCTTGAGTTGGACTCTAGCTGTGCATTTAAGTTGACTGAAGCACAGTCTTGTGTAGTTATTGGAATCCATTGGTTCTAAGGAAGTGGACATGGTCCTTGGAGCTTAAACCACCTGTCTTGGATGATCAAAGCCTCCTACCCTTTTTCCCCAAAATTCCTAAAATAAGCAC
Organism: Tropidonophis doriae; assembly: GCA_026931265.2. Classification (NCBI taxonomy): domain Eukaryota; kingdom Metazoa; phylum Chordata; class Lepidosauria; order Squamata; family Natricidae; genus Tropidonophis; species Tropidonophis doriae. Next base: position 4,198 of record JAPKID020004404.1, read on the forward strand.
TTGGCCTTATTTTTGGGGAGGTCATTGTTTTTGAGGTGCAGGAGGTGGCGAGCATGTTCACCTCTTGGCTGCTATAAGGCAGTTTCACCTTTTCTTAACAAGTTAGTGGTCTACCCTTTCTTTAGATCTCTGTGTCTAATAGTGTTGGATAATTTCTGGCCTATATTTAAGCTTCTGTTTTGGAGCAAAATTATTGAGAAGGTTATCTGTCAATAGATTATCTGGACGCAGATTAGCTGGAGACCTTTCAGTCTCCAGATTTAGGCAATTAAATCCTATAGTCTTGGATATAGTATCAGATGACATTGATCATACTTCTGGATGATCTCTGGTAGGACTGGAATGAGAATGGTTCATCTATCCTAGTTATCTTTGATTTTTCAATGCCTTCATTACCACCAATCATCGTATGCCTCTGGACCAGCTTGGGGTTGGAAGTGAAGATATGGTTTTGTGGTAGTTTTTCTTCCAGGATCAGTTCCAGTTAGTGTTGGAGATAGGGAGAGATTGAATCCTTGACTTTTGATTTGTGAGGTACCTCAGTACTTCTTGTGGACATCTAACATCCAAAACATCAAAAAACCACAACAAAGTATGTTCTTTCTGCACTGTCAGGAGCTCAAACTGCTGATAGTTCTACAGAGGAATTATTAACTCTGTCATCTGCACCTCTATAACTTATTGGAAACATTTATTCGTGTTAAGCTGTATTCTTGTTCCAGACTCAAGATGTGACCATTGCCTTGGGAGCAGTTCTTCCTCTAGCCTTCAAGGCCTTTCATTCTGTCTACGCATTTTATTTTGTGCATTGTTTGTGCCCTTTCCTGGCTTGAGAGGCCCTACTCACTGTAATTCATGTGTTAGTCACCTCTTATTTTAGATTATAGCAACCTACAGTCCAAGGCTGCTGTTGAAGGCTGCAACTAGTCCAGAATGTAGCTACGTGAGTAGTTATGCATCTCTGTGAACTACATTGATTGCTAATGAGCTTCTGGGTGGAATTTAGAGTGCTGGTTATTCACCATTAAAACCTTCATGCACAAGGGTTTTTATTTGCAACTCTGCTTATTTGATTATAAGATCCAACAGTTGGCATGTCTTTCTTAAAAATGCCATTCTGTCATTGTGTATGTCCTATGGTACAGCATTACCTTCAGATTTGGGTAACCCCCAACCTCAAACTATCTTTTCTAAAGACCTGGCATCCCTCCTCTCCCCAGACATGGGGATTTGAGTTCCTGTCCAATGTGACTACCTCTTTGAGCTTGGAATGTTTGCATTAATGTTATATTTTATGATAAATATATTTTGTTTATTGTTCTATGTGTACGTTGCCCCCAAAGCATTTGAAAAAGTTTGTAACTCATCTGAATAAATACAGTTTTCATTAGATTCCACCTTTTTATCTTTCGCCTAGATTAAAAATTCCTTAGTATCATGAGATTTCAAAGTCATTAGTATGAGCTATGTGTATTTTATTTGGATTTTTACCCCCATTGTGCACTTTTTAAATTTCTACTTGGCATGCAGAAGTGTAGAATTTAGATTACTTTCTGCCTATTGATGAATTGCTTTAAAACAGTGTATTAGTTACCGTTTGTATGGTTTTTACATCCAAGGCCTACTTTGTGGGACACACGATGTTTTCCTGGAGGCATAATCACATTCCATTCTGCTGTGTATTGCTTTACTGAGTTTCTGTTTAATATAAACGGAAAAGATGAGAAACAAGTTTCTCTATTATAAAGTAGAGAAAGGAATTTGAACTGTCATTCTTGCAAGAAGAGTTTTTTCTTCCATAAGCAGTTTCCTGATTTTTTTCATGCTGTTGGTATGAAAGTAGCTCATCTTCTAAATATGAACTATAGGAAGGAAGATGGGGGTAGAGGGTATGGATGGATGGAGAATACAGTGGCCAATGGACTAAAAGATCCTCATGTTTATTTTATATAAATTCATCATTATAAAAGGTGTTTACTGAAGTAGTATTCTAGGAAATTTCAGTGGTTAGATATTTAATTCCAGTGATATTACGTTTTACCTTTTTATAAAAGCCTTTTTTGATAATTGATATAAGCAGAGATAAATGTGATTGTATGTCATAATCATGAGTGTTAATCTGCAACATAGAATGTGGAGAAACAGTTGCTCTCTTTCTATATATATAGATCTTGTTTGTTTGTTTTACTGATTCAGAGATAAGTTTTCAAAAATATATTCAATCTGTTTTTATAAGTAATTGTACAATTAAATTCATGCAGCCAAATGATCTTGGCTTTCTATTTCTTAGAACAGAAATCTACTAAAGCTGTAACCATTTTGATAACTATTAATGATGTGATATGGATATATATTTGAAGTTTGAAACTTGTAATTGTTTTTAAATGTAAAAATGTCTATCTAAAGTCTCTCAATATTAGCCTTGACCAGTGATGGCGAACATTTTTCACCTTGAGTGACAAACGCATGAGCGTGAATGCTATTGTGTGCACTCATGTGCCTGCCCCCATAACTTACTGCCCCACCACGCTGTACCCCCTGCGCATATGCATGTGAACCCCCTCCCGCTACCCCATGCATGCACACACAGCTTTCTAGGAGCCTGGGGAGGACGATAATTGCCTCCCCCATTCCCCTGAGGCCGTCCAAAAGCTGGAAACAGCCCATTTTCAAATTTCCAGTTTGCGGATTGTGCTGTTTTTTGCCCTGTGGAGGCTTCAGGGAACTTCAGAGGCCACTATTGTTGAAACTTTAATTACAGCCTTAGATGCCTCTTGAGATCTTTTGTTATCATTATTTATGGAAACTGAAATAACACTGAAATTATAAATCTTATGTTTTACTGAAATTACTAGGGCTTATTTACAAATACATTTTTAGAACTGAAGTGAGTCTACTGTTCTTCTATATATCTCAAAATAAGATAGTTATTCAGATTTATGCTCACTTCTTTATAGTCACATTGAGAAAATAAAAGCATTTTTCTGTCAATGAGTTATATTGATGTCCCAGTGATATTTATTTTATGTGTTACAGTTAAAAGCTTGTTCAGTCCTATCACTGTGTCTCATAATTTTTAAATATAAAACCACTACTGAGAGATTCTTGAAGCATCTTTACAATCCTTCATGTGCATTAATGGTCTTTGGGGAACACTTCTCACATTCACAGTAAAGTTCTGCTGTGTTTCAAAAGTAGGTTCCCATCCATTATGGACTTGATTTTTAAGGGTGTTACACCGTTGTATTATATAGATTATTAAGAATTTGCATTATGATATTGAGGTTATTACAACTTTTGTTTTCATTATTTCTTCAAGATACCCAGAAAGTGGCATTGTGGAAATGACTGTCCATAATCTGCGGCCTCGAGCAAGAACTATTTTGAAATGGAATGAATTGCATGTAGGTGATATGGTGATGGTTAATTACAACGTAGAGAGTCCAGAAGAAAGAGGATTCTGGTTTGATGCAGAAATTACCTCTTTGAGGGAAATTTCAAGGACTAACAAAGAGGCTTATGCCAAAATTATGCTGGGGTAAGATTTTATTGATTGATACTGTAGTCTGTCTACATTTTTTACATTATTTCAGTAAATAAAACCTTTCCATATAGCACAAAACTTGTAATTTCTTTCAATGGTATTTTCTTATAGCAAGAAGTTAAACACAATACTGCTTTGTCTTTCTAATATTAGATTTATATCCTTACTTTCATTTTGGAACTCAAGACATTATACATAGTGCTCTATCCTCCCAATTGTTCCCCAGAGCAATAACTTGTGAGGTAGGTTGGATAAAGAGAGAGTGACTTGTCTAAAGTCATCCAATGCACCTCTGTGGTTCTCCATACTGGTGGAGATAGCATCCAGGAATGAAAGGGTTTTACTCTGTCATCCAATCGGACTGAGTCTGCAGGCTGTGACAACACGTCTCTTCTGGTAGTTCTTCCCAGCTTTTAGACTCAGTCTTTCTTAGGATAAGACATATGTTTAAATTTTCCTTCATTTCTGGATATTTCTAAACTACAACAATGAAAATAACAAACAAGGGTTTGATTCAGAGGCCGGCTTCCTTTAAGAGCAGGTAGAGCAGCCTCTTGTTCCAGCAGAAAAGGCTTCTGGAAATTCAGGCAATCCAGCTGGTTCCAGAGGAGCAACAGGGTCAGGGGTTCTACTCCCTCCTGTTCATCGTCCCAAAAGCCTCAGGGGGCTAGAGGGCAATTCTAGACCTCAAGCATCTGAACTGTCACATTTCTATGGCAGTGCACTCACTCCAGACCATTCTGGATAGTGATTTCCTCACATTGGTGGATCTCACAGAGGCATACTTGCATGTGCCATCCTCCCTGGCCACAGGCAGTTCCTCCGCTTCTTCTATGCGAGAAAGCATTATCAATAAAGAGCCCTGCGCTTGAGCCTTTCATCGGCTCTCAGAGTGTTCACCAAGCTGCTCACAGCCCTAGCGGGGCACCTCCAACCCATGCCAGTCACTATCCAGTGCTACCTTGATGATATCCTTTTTCAACCCAGATTGGAAGGACAGGTGGAGAGAGACCTGGAGCTCCCCAAGAACGCTAGTCCAGTCCACAGGTTTTGGCAGGCTGCGTACGGAGGCAATATCAGGTACTGCTGATCCAATTGCTGGGAAAGATGGTATTCTGTTTCTCAGTCATTCAGTCGGGCTCAGTTCCAGAGCAGATGCCTTCAGTGGTTTCTCCTTCCACATCAGAGGGTCGGTAGGAGCTGCTCATTGGACAAGGTACAGGTATTGCCAGAGGTAGTCAGGTCACTGGAGTGGTGGTTGTCCCTGGCCATTTCCAGGGGGTCCCAGTTCAGAGAGCCAGTCCACTGACGTTGACAACAGCTCACTTACAATTGCTGATAGCACAAGGTCAGTGGTCTCAGGAGGACTTGAGTCACAACATAAATTGACTTGAACTGTGGGCAATCCATCTCGCCTTCATTCATTTCCAGGACAATGTGGTGAACAAACACATTCTGGTCTTACAGACAGCACGACCAGAAAGGAACATTTCAACCGCCACGGTGGGACTCGCTCCTGGTCTCTCATGCTCCGAGGCTGAACAGCTGGTTCTCTGAGCAGAGACACACCTTCTATCCATAAAGGCAGAATAAATGTCAATCTGTTTTGCCCAGGTACTATGCCAGATACATAGCCCCAGGGCAGAGGGGGTAGGTGCTCTCTGCTGTCTGTGGCCTCCAGAGCTACTGTATGCTTTCCATCGTCTTCCATTCACCCAGAGGGTCATCGGGAAGATGCTGGAGGAGGAGGTTCTGTTCCTGATGCCCTACTGGCCCAGAATGCCTTGGTTCGCAGACCTGGTGAACTTTTCTGTGACTCCACCTTAGAGGATCCATCCAACTAAGATCTTGCTCAGTTAGGGGTCTCTGGTCCACCCAGACCCTCAGTGGCTCCAGTTGACTGCCTGGCAATTGAACGGAGGGTCCTGAGAAAGGACAATCTGTCCACCAGGGTCATCAGGACGATCAAGGCATAACAACGGTCTTTGACGAATTGTATATAAGATGCCACCTGGAGATCCTTTTGCTGCTGGTGCTCAAGTAAGGATTTTGTCCCCACAGAGATCTCCATTCCTTGGGTCCTGGATTTTCTCTAGGAGGATTTGATAGTGGACTATCCCCCAATACCCTCAGAAGACAGGTAGCTGCTCTGTCTTCAGTTTTGACATGTGAATCACTGGAATCTCTGGCCCACCAGCCTTTGATCCAATGGTTCTTAAGGGGTACCACCAACCTCAAATCCCCGGTTGTTCAGATATTCCAGATAGGACTTGATCAAGGTACTGAACTCCCTCACGGGGGGCCCTTTGAACCCTTGAGGACTACCTGCCTGTGTTACCTTACCTTTAAGGTGGTGTTCTTGATGGCCATCACATTGGCCAGGAGGATTTTGGGGCTGGCAGCCTTGTTTGTTACACAAGATCTCTGTGTGTTTCACTCAGGCAGGGTGGTGTTGCGGCTGGACTCATCTTTCGTCTTGAAGGTAAACACATGGTTTCACAGAGCCCAGGAGCTTGTGCTGCCAAACTTCTGCTCTGAACCAGTCCATCATCTGGAGCGGAAGTGGCACAAGCTAAATAAATGTGCAGAGGGCTCTCCGCATTTACATCAGAAGGACCTCTTTGAGATGCAGAGTCTTTGTTCGTCTCCTTTAAGCTGGCCACGATGGACAACAAGGTGACCCCATCTTCTTTGAGACGTTGTATCAGGGCTTACATGGCAAAGGCCTATGAGTTACAAGCTTTACCACCAACAAAACAAATTACCACCGACTACCAGGAGTGCAGCCACGACTCCAGCATGAGCAACGCAGGCCTTGATAGAAGAAAACTGTGAGCCACTACCTGGGCCTCTCCATCCACCATTACAAGTTGGACAGTTTAGGCTCTGCGGAGGAGGCCTTTGACAGGCGAGTTTTGCAGAGAGTACACAGCTCACGGGACTTTGGACCAGACTGCGGTCCACCCGTAAGGACAAGCCAGACTTTGGTATGTCCCATTCCTGGATGCTATCCCCATCACTATGGAGATTGGGTATTGGTCTTACCTGATATACCCGTTCTCTGGGAGGTGGAGATAGCATCAAGCCCCACCCAGATAGGTGTTTGATCCTGGATCTGAGAGGAGACATTTTTTCACCGCCTCACATCAGTCTGCAGCAACATCTTTGTCAAAAAGCTGTGAGGAGCTACCAGAGGAGGCGTGTTGTCACATCCGATTGGATGACAGATGGAGTAAACGCCTTTCATTCCTGGATGCTATCTCCACCTCCCAGAGAACGAGCGTATAAGATAAGACCAATCCCCATTCTGCCTTGGGTCAACACCTTAACTACTATATCATGCTTTAACTCATGTTGTTCTCTTTCCAGCTATTATTTGAAATACGTAAACTACAATGCTGGAGAAATCTGCTCACCAGAAAATTCTTTTCATTATCGACTTCCTTTTGATAACTGAATATAAATCACAGCCTAATTTTTTTCATAATGATAGATCTGGTTTTGTAGCACCATGAACACATTAATTCAACTTACATAGCAATTAAGATGCTTAGATTTTGGTTTTTAGAAATACCATGAAATTACAAAAGGAAATGATACACCAGAAATAAGACAGTATTGTAGTGTTTCAGGAACGTAGCAAGAAGCAACATTTCAACCATGTTATGCTTCTGATTTGCCAGATCATTTTGGCTTTTTGGAAATAAAGAGTATGCAAATGGAGTACTTCACTGGCAATTTTTGCCTTCCAGAAGGAAGAAGTATCTCTTTATATAGTTAATCAGTGTTCTCAAATGTGAAGTAGACTTAGGTGTCAGAATTGAACTTGGCGAAGAAAGAGAAATTACTCAGCACAGAAAAAATGGCTGAATTAGCAGAGTTATGTTTGGACAAGAGGCAAGAGCAGGAGGTGGATGTATGTGCTCTTCCCCTTTCTCCTCAGTTTAAATGTTTTTTCTAC
>JAPKID020004407.1:0-10914 GCA_026931265.2 Tropidonophis doriae
CGTGCTGGCTGGGGAATTCTGGGAGTTGAAGTCCACCAGTCTTAAAAGAGCCAACTTTGCAGACCCCTGCACTAGACTAATCTGTTTGCCATGTGCCGATTGAGCTGCAACTGGATCTAGGAGACATATTGCCAGTCCTGTGCATTAGATGTGGAGAGATTTAATACAGATTCTGCCTCAGTGCCATGCAAAAGGGGATTGCCATACTGTAGTGGCTAGAGTTCCGCATTGAGGTATAGAAAAAACAGTTTCAAAGTGTACAGTATAGTTCTGTGGTCTTTCAGGAAGGATGTGAATCATTAAAAATGCAACAAACAAACCATGATGCTGTGTGAGCTGAACCAGAGGACACCTTAGGAAGGTAGCTCAGATATTAAAATGTGTCCTAGAACATAACTGCATGATCAATAGCTTTCTCCCAATCCCAGTAACTTTATCTTAAAAAAAAAAAAACTTCTGTAGGAAGCTGCATGTTTAGGATAGAACTAAGATGAACAGAATTAATTTTATAGCTGTACCTAATACATCTTCCTTCTATTCTGGTAAATATCCTGTGACGTGACCTATATTGTACTATTGTGGCTGTACAAATATGCAATGTCAGGAATAACCATAACAAAGTGGTAAGGCAAAAAATAAAAACAAAAATAAAATGCCTCAATGCCTGCAGTTTCAATTCATCTAGGAAAAAATGCTTGTTGAAATCCTGGGGTTCTTCTATCAATTGCTGTAGACTAGAGTGAGCTAAATGGTCCGATGTTCTGGTTCCATTTGAAGCGATATTCTATATAGCACAAGCCCAAGCTAATGAAATATCTCAACATACATAAATAACTTCTATGCTTAAAAGGAAGGATGGCAAAAAGATGTCACAACTGATGTCAGTCCTCTGTGAGGCATCATTTGGCCTTGTTAGACCTACCAGAACCATTATGTCTTATTAAATTATTCATTTAGAAGAAGGATACAATACTATACTGCTTTTGTCCCAGTGACAAGCAGCAGGATACATGCTGTTTCTTACGATTTTTCTGGTTGTTGATTTTAGGTTTGGATTATATAATCTGAAATCCAGCTCAGCAAAGCTGTATGTAAATTCTTATTCCCCAGGATGACACAATGTTGTTCTCCAGGACTGCTGCTCTAGTATTTCTTTCATATATTTCTATCATGCTTTGAGTGAGGCTCCCTGGCCTGCCTTCCCTTCCCTTCCCTTAATCCATGCAGTATCTAAACTCTAACAATGAGTTAATACTAGCACATCTCCAGGAAGAATTATCTGTAATTAACTTGGAACAAAACATTAGTATAAGCCATGCATATTATATTGGGACAATGGACCATCCTGGAATGATAGGAGATGAACTTCTGGATACATTCAAAAAGTTCAGTGTTGTTATAAAGGTTTGTTTTAATAAAAGAAAGATAAATTGCTAATTTTGATGTAAGTAGAAGTATATCATCACACTATTTGTCATTGAAACATTTGCATACTTTAGTATGGTTTGTTTTTGTTAAATGTTCTTGGCTAGGTGGTAGAAATGTTAAGTAATTTTCTCACTCTTCTAAGACATTTGTCTCCAAAAGCATCTTTGGGATCTAAGTATGAAAGAATCTGTGGGTAGTGAATGGAAAGAATGACAATTGGGAAAATCTTATATGCCAGCAGGAAGCTCTTTTAATAAGTAAATGATCTGCAAAAGGTCAACAAATTCAGTAGGTTAACATAAAAGCAAAAACAAACTTTTGTTAGGATTGTTGACAAAATCAGCATTTTCTTTAAAGTGAAACTTTTAACCACCTTTGTTTCTACTGTATGTATTTATTTTTTTAATCAATGATTTCTTTAAAAGAGTGCTCCACTTCTTTGTGCTTGTGACAAGAAGTATTTTTATACCATTTTGTTGGTTCATTCACACAATACTGGAGCTAAAGTTACCTCTCAGCAAGGCTGTATCTTCAGTATGATGTGTTAATACAGCCCACATGTGTGTTTCGGGAAGAGGTTTACCTGATGATTCTTCCCTATTATGCAGGTAAATTCTCTGTTTACAAAACAAAAGAACACTCCCAAACAAGACTATGCCTTTTCCTGTTCCAGGAACAAAAGTTAACTATATTTTTTTAACCAACATTAGTGATGGGACAGACAGTTAGCTAGTTTATAATGCACAGAGCAGGCCATATCTGACAGGCGATTCTCTTCTTTGACTTTTGCTTCCTATTGCTCTTAACCTATTGACAGAATTGATCCTTTCAGTGAGCTTAAATTAGGCATAGTTTTGAAGTGGATCACCAAACTAGCTGTGGTCGCAGAAGTGTTGAATTATTCAACCTCTACTTTACTAGCCTGATTTTGAACCAGTTACTATGCCTCAACCCACCTACCTCCCAGGGCTGTTGCAGAGAAGATCAAATAAAGGGGAGTTTCCCTCATGTGTACTTGTTTGAACTCTTGCAAGAAAGATGGGATAAAAATATAATCATAAATAAAAGAAATATCTGGGGAGAAAGTAGGAGGAGAACAGCACTGTAAGTGGGTAAGATCTTCTTGTTCCCACATTGTGTAATAATTATTCAGGACTTCTGAGGACATCCATGGTGCTCAAGCAAAGATAGAATGTTCTTTTCTCCGAGCCCCTCAATCATGTCTTAGCAATAACATTTTATTTTATTTATTTTCATGCATTTTTGGTGCCCACATGATCATCTATTTGTTTTGTCGTTTCCTTCTTTTCTCCACAATTAATATTATTCTGTTTCTTGGGCTTCTGCTGTTACTATCAACTATGTAAATGTAATACAGAAAACTTATAGGCCAGTAAGTCACTTGAGCATTTGATTCCAGAATATGAAAACTGACATGATTTATTTTTCAGCCTTCCAATATGTCTTTGCTTGTAATATTAATAATTAACAAAATTTATCCCAAGAAATTGGCCTGAAATAATTTTTAATACTATTTAGGTAGTCTGATTTCAATACTAATCCATAATGCAATGTTTTGAGATTGATGATCACTAGATAAATGGAGGCATCAAAGAGGCAAAAATTGGGATTGACACACGTAAAAGCCTTCAGCAGCAGCAACAGTTTGAGTTATATTTATGGAAGAATTTAAAAATTTGTGATTCTTAGAAACCCAACTTTAGTTACGGTACCAATTTAAATATGTATACAAATCTAATAAAAGATGAACTCTTTATACTATAACATGTGGTAATTCAAATTGTGTCTTCATCATGAAAAGGCTACATTTCTTGCAAATAAGCAAACAGAACAAGGAGCATGGACTTAAATCTAAATTAAACAAAACAGAGTGGGCGTCATCCCCTGAAATTATATTTCTTCCAACTGCAAAACTGTTTTGCTTTTCTGACTTTAGTAAATAGAGAAATCCTCTACAATCCCTAGTGAAGTCTGCACACCATTGTTGCTTTCTATTGACATAACAGGAATAATTTCAAAATAATGAAGTAGATGAACTTAGAAGGGCTATAGGAAAAGTTCTCCGATAGCTGGTTATTTGTGACCCAATTATTTATTCCAGAGATTCTAATTCATACTCCTTCCCAGATAAGTAAAAAGTTTATTGTTGACACTTCCATTTTAAACATGTAGGAATCAGTGCTTGTTAGGATATAGGAATAATAAGGTAAATGACTATGTTAGGTCTGAACAAAATCCAGGAGCCTATGGACAGCTCTCAGAATTAAGAGAGTTTGAAATTCCAATCAGGTGGACTCATATTTTCTAAAGAATACTACATAAAAGGAAGAATTATAATAATCTGTCATATATCAAGTTGAACCTCTGGATACCTGCTTGTCTATTCATCTAGAGAGTCCTTTTTTCTTTTACCAATGACCTTTCCTTTTGCGCAGCTCCAGAAAAATAGGAACTCACCTGCCAAAAAAACAGAAATATGCAATGTAAACCAGGGAAGATTCTTGGGGAAAAAATGGATCGTTCTTCAAACAGGCTTGTTTGTAAGATTACATTTTCAAGGGAAATTCTCTTTATAAACAATAATAGCCAAGTTTAGGATACTAAAAAAAGGTTACAAGAGAAAGAAATTGCAATTTGATGATACAGTTGTGCATGCACACTTCATTTCTAAAGGGTCAGAAGTTTCAGGCTTATCAGTGTTTACCGTAGATTCAGTTTCTTTGACAAGATGTCTCTGAAGATTTATAGGGTTTATGAACACATACACATAGACTGAATATATGATGAGAATTTCAGAACAATCTTTGTTCTGAAAATATTCCTGTTCTTCTTGTACTGTTCTATAAAAAATATCTGCCCCCTTGCATTTCAGTGAATACAGAGTAAAGAAAGGAGAAGCAAGACTTTGATCCTGAGACAGGAAAAGCAGGAGAAAAAATTGATGTCCATCACCAACCTATAACCAGAATGCTAATAACCACTGCTTTCCTTTTTGAGATACTATAAAGATTCACATATTTATTGATCACTTCGCACATTTTTGAACCACTTATTCTCCTCAGCCATTGCACTAAACTATGGTGTATTTTGTTTTGTTTTGTACTTAGCGTGACATGTGAATCCAGCTAGTATGGCTTAGAACTGTGATGGTGAATTTACGGCACGGAGCCATATGTGCCGGCAAAAAATGTGTATGCCAGCAAGTTAATTTTCTGCCTTCCAGAGGGCCAGGTGAGGCAGTTTTCGGCTTCCCCAGGCTTTAGGAAAGCCTCTGGAGCCTGGGGAGGGTGAAAAATGGGCCCAAGGTTGGGCCAGAAGCCCTCCCAGAAGCTAGAAACTGATCATTTCTGATCAGGGCCTTTTTTGCCTTTCTCAGGCTCCGGAGGCTTTCCTGGAGCCTGGGGAGAGCGAAAACAGCTCCCCCCCCCCGGATGAAATACCAAGTTCATCTTGGAGGTGAGTAGTGCAGCGCACTTGGGGGGGGGGGAGCGTGGAGGGATTGTGCGCACATCTGCATCTGGGACTGCACTTTGCATTTATGGGTGCTCGCACTCGCACACGCTATTGCACGCACGCCTTTGCATTTTTGGCACCCAACAACAAAAAGGTTAGCCATCACTGGCTTAGCATTTCTGTGTGAAATAGGCTTTTCTGGCTTACAAACCATAAATTAAAACTTTTGACCTAGTGGATGTATCAATCCTATAACTGAAACAGAATTGAAGGTTTGTTAAGTTGCAAAAGACATTGCCTCAGATTATTCACTTAATTCATCTTTTAGAAATATTAAATGAATCAAGGAATTAGAAAGAGTCTCAAAGGTGCTTTTTCTAAAGGTAACTGGATTTCTTGGTTTTCTCCTTGAAAACATTTTAGTCAGAATTAAAGAAGCTTCTTGGATAAGAAGCGCAATGTTTCAAGGAAAAAAACACCAAGGAAACCCAGTTTCCTTTTGAAAAGCACCTTTGGGGCAACCATGATCTTGATGATTGAAAATCTCCATAGATGAATTAGAACAAAATTTACAAGCGGAAAAGTATCGTATATTCTTGTAAGTCATTTTGCGGCCTTCTTCTAAAACTATAAGAATTGTTATGGGCATCTGAAAAAGAAGGTTAAGAATTGTTTTTTTATTCCACTTTATATCCATTTTGCATTTGCCATTTATCTAAATAAATAGTCCATAGTCCTGCCAGCCCAGGAATAGAAGCTGCAGCTCCTCCTATGACAGGAGTAGCAAAAAACATAAAACCAGGATGGAGTTTCGCTTTAAAAATAAAAGGGGGGGGGGGGAGAAAGTCCACTTAGAAGAAAAATCCTTTGTCCCAGATGGAAGTCCAGAGCAGGAAACAGACCCCAAAAGAAAAACACGTTACAGGCCAGATAGACTACTGTATTAAAATCTTGCAAGCCTGATTCAGCTCTCTCTTCCCTCCCTCTTATATTTTAATGAATCAGGGAAGAGCCTATTTGTGACTTTTCTGAATACTATCTCTTTCTCAGGGCCTACAGAATGTTTCAGTCCTCTTTTTTTATTCTTCCAAGTCTGCAACCTTGAGGATGGGATATCTCACTCTTCTCACACCAGGAGGCATGTTAACTGTGGCTGCACAACTGTGTGCATCTGTAATACCCATTTGTCAATGATAAATATATCCTACTGAAATGCTCAAAATAATATGCACAAGGGACTTTCCAGTTGGGATACTCATTCAGAAACTAACAAGTTGTCTTCATCAAGCCGTTATGGGCTATGTGCCTTTAGACTGGAGTGAAGATATGTTATTTGTGAGCCGCTATAGCAGTGATTCATTTCTTTTGATCTGTGGCCAACAGTCTGCCGATATTGAATCCAATGTTACACTAGATTTGGGTAATGTCTAAAAAAGTGGGTTTGAGAATGGGAATCTTAGTTCATGTCCTGGATATCAGCTGCATCCCTATAAATAGATGCTATCTTTGTTTGAATTAATGATGTACACTTCTTGAAGAATTTATCTATCAATGTTGCAATGACAATTTTCTATTCTCTTACATGTTGTTTTTTCTGACATATATGATAGTAAATTAACTACTAACGGTCATATATGTACACAAATATGACAAACTCCTTGATTTTGACAATGTCTAAGAGTGAAGCTTTTTAGCCACAATTCTAAATGATATAATCTGTATGGAGTTCTGTATTAATGGCTTAATAATATATTCAATAACACACACTTATTATGAGACCAATTTGATCTAGTGGTTAAGGAACCATGCTAGAAACCAGGAGTTTTAGTCTCAACTTGGTCAAGTGGGTGTTGTTAGGTGAATCACTCTTTCTAGGCCAACCCAACCTCACAGGGTTGTTGTTGCAGGGAAATAGAATAAAGGAATATTAGGTATGTATGTTACAGAGGTGGTATTCCACAGGTTCTGACCAGTTCTAAAGAACTGGTAGTGGAAATTTTGAGTGGGTCGGAGAACTGGTAAATACCATCTCTGAGTGGCCCCACTCCCATCTATTCTCTGCCTCCCAAGTCCCAGGTGATGGAATGGAGATTTTGCAGTATCCTTCCTGCCACACCCTCCAAGCCATACCATACCCACCAAGCCACACCTACAGAACCAGTAGTAAACATTTTGAATCCCACCACTGGTATGTTCGCCATTTTGAGTTACTTACAAAATAATAAATATGAGATAAAAATACAATAAAAATGCTTCACTATTGCTTTTTATGCTTGTTTCCCACTTGCCATATTAGCTGAAGTATTTCAGAAGTATGAGTGATAAACACTTTATGTTTAATAAAAATAGGACCTGCTAATTCTAAGTAAGGAGTCTAAGCAAAATATGAACATTTATTCTCTCAATAACATCCTGGCGTATGCAAAACATATATACAGCAACCAAAATAGTCTTCTTTCAGTGATTGTCCACAAGATGTTCCTGTAACTGGAAATTACAATGATGTAACTTCCATTGTTCTCACTCAGGACAGCTGGTTGGATGATGGGGGGGTGGCAGGCCACTGTATTTATTATTTATTTAGCCTACGATGAGAACATGACAAAAGAGAAGGAACTATATACACACAATCCACATAATACCACTGTTAGGAAATATGGCAGAAGCTTAAACATATGATAATGTGTCATCAAGTCATTTTCAACTCCTAATAACAGATGAACTATGTGTATAGTGCATTGACTGAGTAATAAACATGGCAGCCTGCTATACGTGATATTTATTCAATATCCTATTTGAAGGAAACCTATATTTTAGCATTTGGATCTAGTCTGTTCAAAGTTACCTCCAAATATGTTGCTAATTGCCAAGTCGTGTCTGACCCATCACAACCCCATGGATGTTCCTCCAGGCCTTCCTGTCCTCTACTATCCCCCCCCACCCCAGGCCATTTAAGCTCATGCTGACTGCTTCGGTGACTCCATCCAGCCACCTCATTCTCTGTTGTCCCTTTCTTCTTTTGCTCCCAATCTTTCCCAGTATTAGGCTCTTCTCCAGTGAGTCCTTCCTTTTCATTAGGTGGCCAAAGTACTTCAGTTTCATCTTCAGGATCTGGCCTTCTAAACAGCAGAGTTGATCTCCTCTAGGACTGACTGGTTTGATTGCCTTGCAGTCCAAGGGTCTCCAGCACCATAGTTTAAAGGCCTCAATTCTTCGGCGCTCAGCCTTTTTTATTGTCCAACCTTCACAGCCATACATTGCAACTGGGAAAACCATAGCTTCACATATACTGCAAACCAAATTTGGTTTGAATTATTTTCCCTATTCTTGTGACCTCCAAATATGTTTATAATTTCATTTACACATTTTGAGGTCACCTCATTATATAGTAGTTTGAGTTGTGTTTCAATATCGTGGAAAAAGTGCCAGGATGGTGGCCATAATCATGTTTTTACATATGTCATGATGCACATAAATAAGGTAGGGTTTTGATTATAAGGTAATGGATACCATGCTGATTTTTTTTACCCTCTTCCTGCAGACACTCCTGTTGACAGCTATTATTACTGTGAGAGGCATTATCCAATCACCCCAAATCAGCTGTGTAAGACAGGAAGCTTGCCTCAATTAAAAAAAAAAATCCTAGGATACAGTAACTAATATAATTTTGGATAGCAATACTGTAAGGATCTTTATCTGCTTTGTTTTCACAATACGGCTCTCTTTTTACTGTCCAAAACGGAGCAAAGGCCAAGGAGGACTAACAGGCAAGACTTTTAACAGAATAGATTCAAATTGCAAACAGTAAGGCTAGTCAAAGCTGCCAGAGCTGCGACATGCTCGCATGCTGTATGTAGTGCGATCCTCCACAGCGAGAAATCAGTCGAGTGACTATTGGTAGCAATGATTAACACTTGAATCCAAAACCCAAGCAAGCAGTGCCAGCTCTGAAAAAGGAGGCGGGGGGGGGAGTTATCCCTGGGACTGAAGGAATGGGGCCACTGAGAAAAGGCTATCAAAGTTCCCGGACTGCGGGGCTTTGCAAAGGATGGCATCCAGGGCGAGAGACTGGTGTCTGGAACGGGCGGGAGCCGGTCAGGTAAGCGGCCTGTCCCGCTCTTTTCCTCTCTAGGGTGAATTAATCGCCCTCCTTCTGGAAGTCGGTGCCTGCCGAAAGCAGCAGCGGTGGGTGTGGCCAGCTGGATGTCGGAGCAGTTCTCGGTTGCCGCTGCCGCCACAGGAAAACAGACAAACACCCTCCCAGCCACACGGCTTGAAGTGCATTGTTTGTGCATGACAAGGTCAAGTCGAGAACTAGAGGAGGGCGGCCCTGGGGCTTTTTCTTCCTGTGCAAAAACGGCGCAAACTTCGTTTCCCTCGCCGCTTTCCAGAAGCCTTGGAAGAGAGCGAGCGAGCCCAGGGAAGGCGAGAAAGCCTGCCGGGAACGTAGCAACCCGGCTTCATGGGACGAAGCGGGGGGGGGGGGAAGAGGGGTGTGTGGAAAAGCGACGTTGCTCCGGTCTTTTCGCCCGCTTGGCACCTCGCCTTAAATAAAAATAAAAGGAGCAAGTGCTTTAAAGCCAGCTTAATCTCGGCCCAAGGTGATCCCGGAGAACCGTTTCCCTCCACAAACCGCCGTTCGCCTCGCCACCGAAGAACTTTGGGATCCGCGGGAGAGCAAATGTCGTTCCCCTCTACATTTTGCCCCGGCTACTTTGCCGCCCCTTTGCCCGCTCCTCGTGCACGTCTACTCGGAGGCGATCGCCCGCCCCGCCCCCCTCCATGCGAGGTTTTGGGTTTTTTTAAAAAAAAATTTAAAAAAAAATCGGTCCGAGGGTCTTTCTCCCTCTTTTTTTTTTACCCCCTCCGCCTCACTCCTGCGCTCGCCCTCTCCGCTCTGCACCTCATCTGTTATTTGTAAGAAACGTCTATTTGACGCAGGAAGAAATGGCAAATTTGAAGTACGTCATTAATATGGCGCCAAAAGATTTTGTTAAGTATAAGGTTATTTTTCGTAAGGTTGCAGCAGCAGGCTTAGCTGCTACGCCTTTGCATAGCTTCGAGGAGGTGAAAGCGCTCGCGGCGGCGGAGGGGGGGCGCGAGAGAGAGGAGACCGGTTTGGGGGTGTGTGTGTGTGCGTATGAAAAGCGAAGAAAGTGTTACAGCTCTTGTGATCTGTGCGTGCACCGCCGCCACGGTTGTGAGAGCGCGCGAGGCTGAAGATCGTTGCGAAAGTGACCCGAGCAGGCTCGGGAGGGAGAGCGCGAGGGAAAAGCGAGTCCGCCTGTGCAACCCGAGCCTTTTCCAGCTGCCCAGGGCACCAGAAAGACAAGAGATGGGGACTCGCCGCCCCGGAGGGGGGTGAAAACAAGGAGAGGGGAGGGGAGGGGGTAGGCGAAGAGTGCGCCGGGGTGGGAGTCAACACATGCCGAGCACAATCAGGGATGGGACCCACGTCTGCAGCTGCACCTGGACCTGCTGCTCGTCAGGAGGGAGAAACAACAAGCAAGAAAAGAAGAAATTGAGAGAAGGGGGGCGAGGGGCGAACTCGCCAGCATCAGTCTTAATTTATACACTCCTTCGGAGAAGTCCGTTCATCGCCAGTGAGGGGATTAAATAATAATAAAAAAGCCTAGGCGCAGACTTTCGGGCAATTGCACAAAGATCCGGAAAGAAGTCTAGAATTTTTTTTTTAAAAGAAACAAACACGCACGCAGGGCTTGCTGGATTTTGCACAGAGCGGCCATCTCAGCTGGAAGCAATTCTTTTGGATTTTTTTTGTTAAATGCACCTATGGAGTTACTTTGTATCTACTCCTGAAAGGGGAGGGTATCATCTTCGGATCCTACGAGGAGGGGTCGTTCTCCCCCTCCGCAATGGTACCGGGTTGATCTTTGCAAAGGGAGATTCCGTAAGCGTTGCCATTTCTGGAGCATCTCTCGCTTACCCCTCTCTGGTAGCCTGACGGAGATTCTCAACTCTTGGGAGGACGCTCTCTCCCAGCCAAGGTAA
>JAPKID020004408.1:0-11701 GCA_026931265.2 Tropidonophis doriae
TATCTATCTATCTATCTATCTATCTATCTATCTATCTATCTATCTATCTATCTATCTA
The DNA here is from genome assembly GCA_026931265.2 of Tropidonophis doriae. Lineage (NCBI taxonomy): Eukaryota > Metazoa > Chordata > Lepidosauria > Squamata > Natricidae > Tropidonophis > Tropidonophis doriae. The sequence continues at coordinate 59 of JAPKID020004408.1, forward strand.
TCTATCTATCTATCCTATCATCTAACTATCGTTTAAGATGGCTTGCGTGTTGTGATCCAACTGCAGGAATTTCAATCAGTGTTGCAAGAGAAAATTAGGTTATATTTTCTTCACTATCCATAGTATTTATTTCTTTGCTTTCTTGTCTGTCTATGCTATTCTCATTGCCTTCACAATTCTGATCCTTCTAGTTATAAACACATCTCTATGTACAAAGTCTTTTCCAAGGCGTTCATTACTACTCTATTAATCTATGATATGTTTCTTTATTGATGGTCCCTTTACTATTGATAGTCAAGCCTAAAAAAAGAAGCAATAAATTCATTATCAATTGTAAGACTGGTTGTGGTACCCGTTGTCATTATTTCAATCTTATTTATATTTTTAGCCTGCTTTTTCACTATCTTTATTGATTTTTATTTCTAAAACTTGCAGACTATTTACGTTTTCATTTCTCAGAGTAGTGCATTTAGCATTTGCAATAATGACAGATTGGACAAGGATGAAGGTCCTAATTCTCCCTCACAAAGGGTCTGGGCAAAGAGCCAGGTCTTCAAGGCCCTTCTGAATAACATCAGGGCATCCAGATCTTAGGGGAAACCTCATTCCAGAGGGCAGGTGCTGCTGAACAGAAGGCATGCTTCCAGGTTCCTAAATCTAAGGGACCCAAAGCACACTAAGTGTGCAGAACAAACATAAAGCAAAGTTTCTTAATATATTTGAAACCTGGGAATTAATAAAAGCTATAATAAATTTATTATAATCATAAAGAAAATCCCACTGAGAACAAATTACTGGGAAAAAGTATTTAATACATGTCCATTACTCCTTTACGTGTCTGTAAGGCATTAATATCTTTTTCCAACCTACCTGTATACCTGGCAGATGGTGCCGAATTACCTAGACCTTCATTTGGCTCTGAGGTTCCACTTACTGCCATCACTGTCTCTTCCTTTTCCTCCTCTTCTTCCCTGACTTCAGGTACTTCCTCCTTTGACTGTTCCATAACTGATCACCTCCCTTCAATGCCAAGACTGCAGCCCCTGTCATAGTTCTGGCATCATCCACGTCTCTCTGGAAATGGGCCCCTATCAGGCTGTTCCGGCTAACCTTCATGAAAAGGAAGAAAAACACACCAAAGGGCATTAGAAGTTTAAAAATAATGGTGCTGTTTGTATGTGGGAAAAAATATAAATTCTATCTTCAATGCAAATTGTCCTAGTATTTCAAATACAAAGAATAGAAAGGTTTGTGGACCATGATAATTGGATACTGCAAAAGAAAAATGAAAAAGCTATGGAAAATACTTTTAAACTGTCTGTGTGGCACTTCATCATTCACAAAAATATACCCCCTAAATAGTAAATAAGACTTTAGAGAGTGGGGGGCCAACACCTACCACTATTCTAAACTTTCCATAGATGGTAGGGAGCATGTGTGACTAGGTCTCCTTGAAAACAGACTACAAGTAATATATAAGAGAGATAATTATACATATAGCTACCAAATATTCTAAATGTTAAAACTGTACTATTTCCAATGACAAGAATTACAGATGCTTGGTGCTCTCAGACCATGGCTGTTTGCTTGCAGATGTTTAATTACCCAACTAGATAACATCATCAGTGAAAGTGTGTGTGGTGTTTGCTCCCTGTTTACATATAGTAAGTTGCCTTTCCAGTGTTGGTAGAAATATTGTTTTCCTCCTTGTAGTTTTTTGACCATTGTTTTCTCATCTTTGCCTAGTGTTATTAATCTTACTTTACTTCTTCAGGTTTTTTTTTAATTTCCTCTTTTAAATTCTGATTTTTTTATTCTTATATTCTATCAATTTCCTGATTCTAACAGAGGAAATAAAAACTATGATATCTGAAAAAAATAAAAATAGTTTAGCACTGTGTAATAAACATGAATAACTCCGGGATCTTACAGAAGACTTTTAAAAAATCTAATTCAATAGATTTATGTGAATCTTTTGTCTTTTCAAACAATATGTATATACAGTTTATCTGAGTAACTGATATACGTTTCTCTTACTGCAGCTTTATAAATTATCTAGTTTAGAGATCAAAAATGGTACTTCTGTAATCTTTGGCTCAGATGATTATTTTAATTGTCTTTTGTTATGGAAAAAGTGAAAAATTCAGAGCCTTCTTTAGTGCCTCGTAATGGATACTGAGGCTCCATTCACATACAATGTTATTTTTGGCTTCACCTCTCACACTTGCACTGCAGGAAATATCACATATAAAAGAGAAACCATTCATCATGATTTAGAAACAATTACTTGATTAAAAAAGGCTATATAAAATGAATGCAATATCTTCAGGGTGAGCATTTAATGCATATTAAGGTAGATTGAGATGAAACTAGACATAGAAAAATATTTTTAAAATACCAATATTATACAAGAACTACTCAATCTACTATGAGTATTTTCATTTTTTAATTCCATCAACGCAATAAAACTTATATTTTGGAAAGAACATACATGTTCCCAGCTTAATATGATTCCAGGACATGCCATAAAATGTTTCTATAATGAATAATCTATTCCTTTGAGCAAACAAAAATAAAAGTAAAGGCTGCTATCTGCAAGTTATTCCAGTAGCACACAGTCAATCCCATTTTGAAATTCTAACACAATCAGTACAACAAACTAATCAACTTCTACAGAATACTTGTCATAACTGTACAAAGCATGACAAGTCTCCAAATGACAACTGGTTACTAAGAATGAGATATTAGTACTACTATAGGACTGATTACAGGTTATAGCAATAGCGTTTAGACTTGTATACCACTTCACAGTGCTTTACAGCCTTCTCTAAGCCTTTTACAGAATTAGCATATTGCCCCCAACAATCTGCATCCTCATTTTACCCAACTTGAAAGGCTGAGTCAACCTTGAGCCTGGTGAGATTCAAACTGCCAGATTGCAGGAAGCGGGCAGTCAGCAGAAGTAGCCTGTAGTACTGCATTCTAACCACTATGCCATTACGGCTCTTCATAGGCACTTTAATTCAACTCAACAGGGCCACATTAAACTTGGGAAATGTATTCTTCCGATCAGCATAATGCTACATTATTTTTTTAATTAGCAAATGGCATCTACTGAGGTCATGCAATCACTGATTAACAATGCTAATAAAACACCTACATAGAAATAAAAAATATAAGTTGTAATAAAACATCAGCATGTGTATGTGTGCATGCATATGTATATTTGAGTATATGCCATATGTTGGCAATAAAATATACAAGATAAAGTTTTAAAGTAAAATAAAGATAAAATCACCATAATATGGCATCACAGACTCACAGTAGTATACATGTTATAATTATGAAGGGATATGAAGTGTAGACTACCTCCATAATAGAATATCCTGGGAAACATTTTGTTTTAACAAAGTGGCTAAAAGTCTACATACAAGCAACTGAACTGGATATTGTATCTCTCATGGTCAAAAATACAGACGCAACTACATGTATGACACAGTACCTAAAATGTGATCCATTGTGAAAGTAAAACTGTAAAAGATTCCAAACTCATATTCAAATTGAAGGAAAGTCTCTACTGAAATTATCAGGCCACATCAATGATACCTATTTCACATTTTTCTAAAAGAATTACCTCTAATCAGGATATTTTGGAACAGGATACAGCACCCATAAAGCTACTGTCACAAAGGAACACAGAATTCCAAGGTCATGAATGAGGATAACACTTCTCATTTCCCAAGATGGCAGAGGGGTTTGTTCTTGTGAAATTAACACTCATTTAAAAGCTTTAACTAGTTCAGATAAATGCAAGACCAGACATCTCAACATATAAGAAAGCAGCTGTTAACAATTTTAAGTAATTAAAAAAAGCAACTGAAGTGGAGAATACAGCAGATGCAAACTAACTGTGCTGTAAGGCATTTTGGTAGTTTTTTTTTTTTAAAGACTTTAAAAAGTCAGCAGGCTAGGAAAGGTTTCTGCTACTGTCAGCTAACAATACTGGGATAACAACAGTTAAAATGCTCCAGGGAGATGCATTCAAGCTTTTGAAAATTTTATCTATAGCAGCAACATTATGACTAGTGAACAAGATGTAATTTAAGAGCAATAAAGCTGAGAATGTTCCCTTTCAGCTATCTGGATCTTTAGTTTCCCACCTCTCCCCCATTAAATCTTTCTGACAAAAATAAAATCTAAAGCAGAAAGGAACACATAATATTAAACAGGATGGCTATCTCATGTGCCAATAGCAAAAAATAAACTGCAGGTGTTCTTATCCTAAATGATTGCCACATGTTTGGTCTACCTCCAATAGCCGTACCAGCCAGATAAGCAACTTCTGAATGCAACAGTGAATCCTGAAATGCTGAATTTTTGATAATTTCTTGGCTAACAGTATTGTACATATGCAGCTGGTCTACCTATAGTGCATAATATATTTTCTTTAATAACTAAAGCAAACAGATGAAGCAACAGTGAACACACCACAAAAATAAGTGGAGTAAGATTTGTTTGTTTTTGTGCCTTTGATTTCTAGTAACTTCCTGGACTAATCGCTGTAGTTTTCTTGGCAAGATTTTCAGAAGTGGCTTGCCAAGGCAGAACTAGAAGTCATGGTCTTCAGGTTTCTATCCTGATAAGATTTATTTTTATTTATTTAGAAAATATATAAATTTATGTATGTTCAAAAGAGAAAAATAAAAAATGAATACATTTTTGAAGATGATCACTGATTTATTTTAGAATTTAGCTATTAAAAAACAATAAAGTATATACGTTTAAAGAATATCAAAGTATGTACAATAAATGCTAAACTTTGTTTAATAAGTACTTGTCAAGAGGAAAATATTGTGCATTTTTCTTGCTTTGACAAGTAATGTGGTTTTTAAAAAAACAACACAGTATAACATTATTGAACAATTTGAATTCAGCAAAGAGAACAAGAGCTAGAGTTCAGCATCATTGGGAAGACTACAGATTGATCACCTCTATCATATAGAATCAGAGACATCATTATGACACTGGTTATTGCTGTTCTTCAACTGGCTAGCACAGCGATGTCAAACTCCTGGCACACTGGCCAGATGTGTTATGCGCTGGCCACGCCCACACCCAATTTAGCAAAGGGGGGGGAAGTCCCAATACATCACATAATGCTGATGTAATGACATTGAGTTTCACACCTCTGGATCAGCAGTTCTTCCTATTATCTTTACAGCAGCATTTGTAGTAACTATAGTCTACTAAAGTCCAGCAGAACAGATAGTCCATTGCAGTGGATTTCTACAATTATTATGGCTAAAAATTACTATGGCACTAAAGCATATAAATGATATAAGGAATAATGTGAACACCAGAATTCAGAAAACTAACAGCAGTGAACTAGTCTCAAGAATAAGTTACCAACAATGCTAAACTGTTATCTTGCACAAGCAACTCAGAAAAACATGAATAGGAAATCTGATACTTTTTTCTATGCTGTTGTAACTCTGAATGGTTACTAAATGAACTGTTGGTAAGTCGAGGACTGCCTGTATATTATTTAGGATCTCCTTACAGTTTTGTACAATAGGCCACACATTATGATTTCTGTGCTGCAGGAAAAAAATCAGCAATTAGTAGGCCAAGTTGTTAGGAGAAAAGACAATCCTGAATGAAAGCCTGATAAGTAGAACCTCCATACTGAATGTCAAACTTGCTTTTGCTTTCTAACAAAAGTATTTGAAATAAACTTTGAAAAACAGAGACTAGATGAAACAATTAACTAATTAGTGCTCTTTCTCAGTGACTTAATAATTCCAAGAGAGAAAAAAAAGACCACACACACACACACACATGGTAGGGTAGAGAGAGAATTCAGTCAATGCCCTGCTTCTGCGCTACAGTTTCTGAGGTACTACAACTCTTCATCCTCGCCACATACATTAAAAATGAATGATGAGAAATTATATCCCACATGTATATTTTAATATACATGACATGCATTTGCCTGGCCTTCCTTTTACCATGGTGAAAAATATGGATACAAGAGAAACCTACCCAGCTGCAAAAGTATTAATCCTTCTATTTCTGTGAAAATGTTACTATGAATTGGGAAACAAAAATGCAGATATCAACTATTTTGCAGCAGTTCCAATAGTGCTGCTGCAATGGCAGGAATAAGAAAATGCAGCCAGGATTGATTCATTTTTTATAAATTCTTTGCGGATCCTTGTAACTCCTCCTGAGCATACAACAGCCTTGAGAAAGTGAAATGAGAATTTGGCAGGAATACTACCTGCAATCCAGAATGGAGTCTGTGGGGCTGCAAACCATCCACAACTTTCTTAACTTCCTTGTAAGTGCCAACAAAGGTCTATAGAAGATGTAGTTGAAGAAAAACATAGTAATAATTGTTTTGACTTTAGGAGATAGAGTGATGGAGGTGTTCATATTTCAAAGATCTTCAGACTATGATATTAATTTATAGAGTATGTATCAAGTAGTCAAAATAGTGACAAATTTCAATTTATTTTCGTGTAGTTTGTATATGTTGTCTCTGAACCAGAAATGAATAGGCTTTGCTCTTAACAATATCAGAGTTATAAGATCACCGAGGTCTGAAGCTGCTATCAAACTAGGAAAAATCCTCATATGGAGTGACCCAGATCAGGTTTCTAAACCTCCAGAAAGCAAACACAATTCTAGGACATGTATTCCTATTTCTATTCACCCCAGTGGAAATAAAGTAGTACACTGTACCTATTGCGTTTACATAAGCATCAATCAACAACTTATTCCCAGAACTCATTTTGAAAGAAGTTATCAATAGGTATCTGCTTTGTACACTTGAATTACTAAAAGGAAAAACAACTTTTTTTACAAAGTACACTATTTTCCTATTTATAAATGATAGCAGTTGCCACCATGGTCTTAGTGCTGTCCTAGATCATATCCAAAGACAGACTGTATCTAATTGGCAGACAACCCATATATTGGCAGAGCAGACTTGCAAAACAGGAAATGCTGCTATGTACCACTATTATTACTAGAGATAGGCAGAACCTCTCTCTGGAAAACTTTCCAAGGACATTAGGTCACAAAACAACATGTTAATGGCAGAAGCATGTTACTGATAAATGGTACCAATTACATTCACAAAACACTAGCCACTGTTAAGGAATTACAAGAACAAAGCTTCTTTATCACATGTAATTCTGCACTAGGTAAAAGAATTAAAGACCCTGGATAAATAGTTATTTATTGGATAAATTATTCCTGGCAATATGTGTAATAAAGTAAGATAATACAGATCCTATTTATCTAAATATGATTTTTTTTCTTAAGAGAAAACTGGTCATTATTGCTTTTTTTAGAACTTTTGTATATAATGATACAACTTGGATTTATATGATTAAACTAATATGACAAAGGGCATCCAGGTGATTACTAGATTACTATTTCGATGGTGAGATAAAGCTGTTGTTGTTTTAACCATTTAATCATGTCTGATTCATGATGACTTTATAGGCAAGTGCTCTCCAGTCTACTTTATCAAGCATAACTTCTTTCAATTTTTGCATGCTCAGCTTTGTATCAGATTTGACATTATCAAGCCAATATGTTCTTTGCTTCCTCTTCTTGTTCCTCAAACCATTCCTAGCATCATTGCCTTCTTCAATAAATTTGCACGCATGACATGACCAAAGCAAATCAGACATACTCTTATGATTTTAGAGATTAAAGATATATTAAAATGCATGGATATATATATTTTGTCTCTGTTATCTGAAAACTTCCATTGTACTTTCCCTAGCAACTCCATCACAGCTTTAGATATATATCCAGTGTTTTTATTTTAATCAAAAATGTGTAAAACTGTTTTTCACCTAAAATTTCTGAGATAATATTTTAAAAGGAACATGTTTGAATGCATTTATTTAAAAAATCTCTAAAACCAAACTTCATCACAGCATCAAGAATAAGGAAGACAGTTAGCCAACGCAACCAAATAATTGCCAGTCATTCAATCATCTTTATGTGTACATAAAGCCAGTAAGAATTGCTGAGATTTCCCTTAAACTCTCTCATCACCCTCAAAATATTTGTGAACCTCTAGGAAAGCTGCTGAGTTAATTACCTCATTTACTGTAAATGAAAAGGGGCAAGGTGCTGATCAATTTTAATCATCAGGGTCTAAATATTGATCACTTGTGAATATTCAATAGGAATCCTTGCATTTTCATGAATTAAAACAAAGTAGACACTGGAACAAAATAACGTTTTTATTAAAAGCAGTAATAGATAAAAATCACAACCAAAATATCTCTGACATAAGGAAGATATTAAACGAGAATGAGTTCAGTGATCTAAAAAGCTGTCAGGCCGTGTCTGTTGAGAGTGAACATATGCATAAGAAGGCTCTTCAACTGTAGGATTAAGTCAGGTTTTTTTCAGATTGTGTTAAAGCATCATCTAAAATAGAAAGAAATGGAATACTGGGTTTTGGTGCTTTTAAGCAGCAGAACCATTTCTCTGTCAAGACGGATATCAAGGTTTTGCATGACAAACAGAAAAGTGGAAATGTCCAAACTATTTCCAGAAAAGAAGAGCACTAAATATTGAATTGGGGTATTTACCAATAGAACAGTGACTGAACATATATGATTTTATAAACTATAAAGCTGTAAATAGCAATCCTGAATGCATTCGGTCCCAAGAAGTTTTTGGTTTGTGCACCCAAGAGATTCAAGCACTAACACACACACACTTTTCCTTAACAACAACTATCACACAACCCTTACAAATAAATATTCTTTTCTAAAAATGGTAGACATTTAGCAAATGAGCATTTACAGTAGTAAGTAGAAACAAACTAGAACTAAGAACATAACTATGGCCTTCAAAAGGACATGACCCAGCAATGTCTCCCTTTTCATGGCAGGTGGCTTGGCAAGTATTTCCATCACAACTTTGTTTTGGTGGAAACTATCTGCTCCTGTAGAAAATGTAATCTACTTGCTTGCCATTTCATCCACCCGACCAATGCCAATAAGCAAATCACCAGTGCTACTTGAAAGATTAAAATCATCACAATAGGGTGTAGAGCAATATTTAGTACTGCATTGGAACTTGGTGACCATCCCAGGAGCACCTCCCACCAGGCATGGTCTCCAGCTGATGTAACCTTTGCTACAATCTGGGCAATTTCCTGATTGTTGTGGTGAATCTCAAGAGCAGCATTTTCACCCATATCTCTGAGTTTCAGTAATTCTTGTTTGAGAGAGGGGTGAGAAAGCAGATTTTTAAGAGTAGAAAGGCCAAGTCCAAGTGAAATAGGAAATATTTCTTTATATAAAGAGGGATAGGCTTTCATATGTTGCACAGTCCAAACAGGTACACGAAATTGGAAATCACATCCTACAATTGCGCTAATATTGCAAAAGCAACGATTGATATATGGCAGCATAGGTTGGATGATGACACTGTTAATGATTATAAATTCGCATGGAGTTCTAACACAAATACAACCCTTGCCGGTATATACAACAGTAGACATTTCTTCTTGGACTACATCAAAAGAACAATGAGAGTTATTTATAAGCTGAGGAGAAAAGCATTCATGGTGCTCTTCTAAGCTGTTATCATCACATACAAAGCCTAAATTCTCTCTTTTAACACAGCCCTGCACATTAACGCTTTGCCACTCACCATCCCTCAAGTGTGCCCATTTATTAGAGTCTCTGGAATACATCACCAAGTCTCTGTCAATCTGGAATCCCAAGGGCACCATTGGATAGATAGGAATAATCTGAGTGGCCTCCACAGTTATTAAGAATAACCGCAGTATGTTTTGAGTAGAGTCATAAGATGCATTTAGCAGCCTCCACCAAGCTTCTAAAGCAATTTCACCTGGTGTGAGTTCTGGTCGAATTAAATTGCTTACCTCCATGGGAATTTTTCCTGCCTTAGCTTCTCGAATCATATCCATGATTACATTTTGGGTGATTACCTGGGCCTGTCCACATGCCAAAGCCAATGAAACATTATTTTGGAGAGACTGAATCCCAGAGACTATTAATATGTTATCGTTTTCTAAAATTGTTTCCCAGACTGGAAGCACTTTACTGATAGCTTGTGGTTGTTTTGTGAGTTGTGAGAAAGATTTGGTTAATGGGGAAGTAAGTTTTCCTATTTGTTTTGTGGAATATGAAAGTTTATTAGCTAATACTTCTATGTTGGCTGCATCTATAAAAGAAACTCCCGCCCCCAAGGGACCCAGCCAATCTAACAATTCCCTTTTTATTCTTTCTCCATGGTGTACGCCTTCCCACATTTTAACCCATTCTACCCAACCTCTGTGGCTAATATCAAGAAAGGGAGAACACTGGGGCACTTTCTGTGACACATTCAAACCTTCAAAATTAATCTGTACCTCCTTCAGAGAGGTCTGTGGGTTCCTAACAACTTGCTCAGGCTGATCTAATTTTAATACATGAGATCCAATAATTGGATTTCTCATATGGCGCAGTGAAAGAAGGTCTGTGATCAGTGGGTTAAATTGAAGAACTGTTTTGTTTTGAAGGCCTAGTTCTAACTGATACAACCCTTGTTCGCTATTTTTTTCTGTTATGGAAATATGACCATAGAATTTAAACTTAACAGAGGATATTCTTTGATCACAATGTGTTCCTTTAATTGGAACTACCCAATCTGGGGGTCCCTGCCTAATTAAATCGCTTCCCTTTAATTCCCAGTCATATGATTCCCAATTAACAATCATTTGGGTGGTTTTTTTCCCAGAAGGTGAAATTAAGGATAGCTGCAAATGATTTTTAAGGTATGTATCATGTTGAGATCCAACAATAGTTCTCAGATGCAATGGTGCACCCAATTTCCATAAGGCAGCAGAAATTAGGGCAATGTCACATGAATTGTCCTGAGTTACGCTCTTTCCAGTTCTGTGGGACTCCAAATATGTTGGCAAAGGTCGGCATGAAACAGGTATATTAAAAGTTGAACTGTCCGTTTGCATGTCATAACAAAAATGTCCAATTTCTCCACTGGCCTTTACAGTACAATTAGCCAAATCTCTCCAATGGCAGCTGACTGAGTCTGAAGCAGCATGGAATATGTACAAGCTCTGGAACACTCCGGGATTGGAACTGTTGGCATATAACCCATGCATGCGGCATGTCAGCTTTATTTCAGATGCTCCTCCTTTTGGAAAACAAGCCCACAGTTTCACAGGGATGGTAGACGCATTCTGGGTAGCAGAAACAAGCATCCATCCATTCCACAGGCATAGCAGCAAACAGAACATCTTCGAAAGCATCTGAGAGAGAAAAACACAAAAAGAATCTCCAAAGCCCTTGTTGCCTGGATGTGCAGTACTTGAGAAAGTATTTAAGGTGCTACTGATGCTTTTAAGTCAGAGTATTAATTTCTTCTTTACAACTGCATCACTTAGTGACAGAAATTTTGGTAATTCAAGAATTAGCTGCATTTTTAAAAAAGTTCTGTTGGCCTTAAGGAGCTCATCTAACTAACTTGTTAAGACCTGATTTCTATTCAGGTTACACTACTTTACTTTACTTTTATTATATTTATATCCCGCTCCCATCTCCACAAGGGACTCGGGGCGGCGCACAAGGAAATATT
>JAPKID020004410.1:0-11700 GCA_026931265.2 Tropidonophis doriae
GCATTGCATTGCATTGCATTGCATTGCATTGCATTGCATTGCATTGCATTGCATTGCATTGCATTGCATTGAGTCTGACATGTGTGTGGGTCGAGAACCAGTAATAAAACCGGCAGCAACCCACCTCTGATCACACAGCAAGGTTAAAGTTCACAGAGCTAAGGCTTGAAAATAATTTTCTTCAGAGTGTTGGCTGGGGAATTCTTGGAGTTGAAGCCCACACATCAGAATGTTGCTGAGTTTGAGAAAATGCTACATTAGAACCTTTTCTTCTGCTGCCGTTTGTCAAGTCCTTTTCCTCACTGGAGCCCAGATTTCCCTATAGAGTCTTAATCACAAGCATTGCTTAAGACATGATGGCTGAATTTCAGGATCTGAGAGACTGGCTGTGGATTCAGACAGGGTGTCCTCGGTCGCTTGCTAGATCTGTTCCAAGGCTAGTTTCACTAGATGCTCCTGACTCCACTTCTTCCTCCTCCTCTTCTCCTCCGAAGACATGTCCATCAGGGCCATAACAAAGTGGTCATTTTTCAAGGGGTTATTCGTCCCCAGCTGCATATAGAAACATATTTCATCAATGATGATCAACAAAATGTGTTTCTGCATCTGCATTATCTTTAATTGCAATCTGTCCCAATATGTAAACTTTTATTTATTTAAATTTATATACCTGGAGACAGCAGAATAGAAACAAAAGAACTGGAAAGAAAATCACAAAATACGACATCCTACAAACAAAAATATCCATTGTTCAGAATGAAACAACTTGGAGTGGCCAGCTCAGCACTGCCAAGTCACCTCTGCTAACTCATGGCCACCAAGGTGCTGAAGGGCGACTCCACATGTTCAACTCGCTGTGGAGCTGTAGGTAACTGGAGTGGGAGTTAGCCAGGTGAGCAGATGAGTGGGTAGACAGAATGCAGAGCATCAGTGTCAAGACCACATGACTAATTCACTGGGTGGAGGGGGAGGGAGACAACTATCCACCAGGTGGCTGGAGGGAGAGCTGGGTAGGCAGGCAAGTGAGCGAGTGAGTGGACAGGGTATAGAGTGGCAGCGGCAATGAAGGACTTCTGATTTTCACATCCCTTGCCACTGCCAAGCTCTGGACCAAAGAGGCTGGGGATAGTGGGGGTGTGCAGGACTGGCAGTGGGGTGTGTGTGTGGCAGCTGAGTGCATCCTATTCCCCCCCACACACACACCACCACTACTGCTGTTGCCCACCTTGTCCACTGCCATTGCCACAAAATGGCCTGAATACTGCTGCCACTGCAAAATGGCACACGGTGGTGGTGGCAGTGGCGAGGAATGTGAAAATGGGAAATCCCTCATTGCTGCTGCCACTATACACTTTGTCTACTCGCTCACTCACCTGCCTGCCTACCCAGCTCTCTCTCTAGCCCCCTGTGGCGAATTTCCAACCACTCCCCCCCCAGTGAATTGGTCATGTGGAGTTGTCCTGCAGCAACGTGGTGGTGGTGAGTTGGCAGAGACAACTTGTTGGTGATGAGCTGGCTGCACTGCGTTGCCACACCGAGTTGTCCCATAAGTCGTCCAATTTATATTACAATTGTAGTAAAGCAGCCAACCTTATATATATCTCTTACAACAGCTGTAGATTGATATTGCCCAGCATTATGTGGAATGTTTACAAATCATAAATTACTTCTAAATAGATCCTGTAAAAGGGTCACTTAATTTGAACATCTTTATTTATTGTCAACACTGATCTAACATGGATGGCACATGATTTATCAAAGTGTTCACGCTGAATGGATCTTGCTTCACACAAAGAATTCCATCACTAAAGCCGTTGATGCTGTCTGTCATTTCTATCTAATGTACCAAATCTCTGTTTCATCTCTAAAAAGTTCTATTTCATAACATACACCTCAGTTTTTATCAGTTTGAGTTTAATCATCCCAAAAGACCATCAATCATGGGAAAGAATTTTTAAAGCAGGAAACAACTCAACATAACATTCTTCAGTTATGTTCTTTTTTTTTTGTGAGTCAGGAATAAATTTCAACAAAGATAGAATTTCTGCCGTTCTTCAGCTTTCCCTCAGCTACCTTCATTTTCTCTTCATTTCTGATTTCGTACCAATAATTTAGCACCATAAAGCAGAAGTTTAAATGAAGAAAGTCAAAAGAAGTTTTCTGTTTTCAATTAAATAATAGAAAATGAAGGGAGAGCTCTTCATCTTGGAAGGAAAATATATTTTCACACCCAGGATCAGTGATGGGCTGCAAATTTTTTAATAACGGTTTCTCTGCCCTAATGATAGGCTGGGTAGTCATGACTGGGTGGTCATGTGACTGGGTGGGCATGGCCAACTCAATGTCACTCAAATCAAGGGGTGCTTCGCCTCACCTGCCTTTTCATGACCATGGGTATGCTGCAATGATCGTAACTGTGAAAAATGGTTGTAAGTCCCTTTTTTCAGTGCCATTGTAACTTTGAATGGTCACTAAATGAATAAGTCAAGGATTACCTGTACAAAAATACAAAAAGCTTCTTTGCTTGCAAAAAGCTGCCTTAAATACAAGTCATTAGATTAGAAATGAGGGGCTACACACTGAAGATCAATGAGTCATGGAAACCTAAGCCATTCTGTCTGAATACCTTCCTTTTCCTCAGCAATACCTCCAACCTGGAGTTACAAATCAGGCAGGTTGCCAGAGCATATTGAGGAATTAAAATAATTAAAATACAAAGATAACTATCAGCAGCCAAGTTACTCTTGCTCACGAAGTGAAACCCTTTAGCAGAGAGGTCATTTAAGCTCTCCAGAAAGTGGGTGGGCATATTTGGACTACAAAATGCCAAGCTAAAAAGACAAATTAACAAATTAACATTATGAGTGAGGGCTAATCCCATTCTGCCTTTGCTCAGACCTTGCTGCAGGGAATTTTTGCCTATGAACATACCTATCTAGCTCTATCTCTTAAGTGGCTATTAAGGAAGGTGGGGGCTGCTTTCTCCCTCTAAGAAAACATGTTTCTCCATATATTCTTCCTTTTTAACATTTTTCAAAATATTTCATTGTTCTAGGAGAGAGGTGGGTGCTAACTTTCTACAATTGGTGCCATGTTACTATGCCATATTATCATGAGAGAAAACTAAAACAAATTGGAAGGAGGATCCACTTATTATCAGTGAGCAATCATGTGACTTGCTCATCCAAAGCAATGCAAGAGATTTCTGTCCCGAAGGTGCTTTTTCAAGAGGCAACTGAACTTTCTAGATTAAGGATTAGGCTAGAAATACAGGCACACTAGAATCTTTCCTTCCTACGTTCCCTGCAGGATTAGCCTTGTAAAGTGGGAAACGATTTCTTCCAACAACCAGTTCTCTGAACTGCTCAGAAAATTAAGATATGGTTTGGGAGAACCAGTTCGAACCGGCAGGAGCCCACCACTACAACAGGATTCATTGTCAAACATTTTGCAGATTAGTGTTTATATGATCCTAGACAACGTTCTGAATTATTAGTGGGAAAATAACTCCTTAAATTATGATTGCCAAGGGATGAGATTACTAATCTTGATCGGATGACTATTCCCTCATTATTTTATCTGTGGGGAAACTTAGATTTTAAGCAATGTATTTTTATCTATGGGAAAACAGACGTTAATCAAGATTGCTGGGATGAGATAAGCTATAACTCTTTCCCTTCCCTTTATATTTATTTTCCTTTCACTGGAGAATGTGGGTCCAACTGAAGTCTCCAGGGCTTGTTAGCAAAACAGAGATATAGTGGCCAAGGACATATGGTTCACAAATGGACCTCTTCTCTTTGGAAATCTAACTAATTGAAGCTTTATATAAAAACTAGAAATAGGTCTTTGTGATACTTGAAAGTTGTTCAATGCAGTTTTCACTAGAGACCTAGTGAAAGAAGCACTAGCATACACATTTGTGTTGTGTTGGCAGGATAATGGCAAGAACAAATACTGCATCCAGGCAGAAGAATTCTCGTATTGTGTACCACTATGTGAAGGAGACATGCATTATGATACAAGTAGCACTTGCTCATACCTTCTCCTAGGAGGTGTTCCAATAACAATATTTCAGTATGCCGCACAAACTTTATTTACAGATCTCCTAGCTGACCTGAATTCCAGTTAAGTTTTCAAAATCCTGATTGCAAATCATTTTGGGGAAACTTGCCTTCCACTGTCAATGCAGGTATGTCCTGAAGCATTTCAAATTGCAACTGAAGGAATTGAAGAAGAATAGTGGGCAAGAATAGGACGTTTTTGTACGCCCGGAACTGGAATTGTATTGCTGAAGATAAATGGAGGGCAAAAAAAACAGGGCCTCTTTAAAAAAGAATAGCCCACATACTTTTTCACAGGATGATGATGATGATGAGTAATGAGATTTTAGAGTCAATAGAAATAACAGAGTGCAAGCCACGAGCTCCACATTCTCAACAAAGAAAGCATTCGACACACTCTATAGCTTAGTCATAGCTCTGTTTCATATACTTTAAAACTGGCACAGTGTCTTTAAGACTCAAAAATATAATTTTAAATCCTGTATTAATTCCTGAATTGGCTGGGAAGTTATCTGGCTCATGTTTAGACAGCAGAACAATGGGATGTTCCTTTTCCATTGACCACATTAAGGTCAACGACCACAGTTTGATACTCTTTAACTGTGAAATCATAAGCTGTTTACCAAGTGCTTAAAAAGCCTGATTTGGCAAATATATATATATATATCCCAGTAAGGGTATGGCTAGCTGATGAGAGCTAATAAGCTCGAAATAGATCTATCCTAGTCTCTCTGACTTATTTATTGATCAGCTCAAAACCGTCACACACACACACACACACACACACACACACACACACACACGTGTTTTATGAGCTGATCAATAAATAAATCAGAGAGACTAGGATCGACCTATTTCGAGCTTTTTAGCTCTCATCAGCTAGTCATACACTTACTGGGATTCGAACCGGGGCCAAAAGGCAGAAAAGGAAACAGTATGTCTCCTCCCTTAATTGGGGCCCTAACAGGATGTTGTGGAACAATTATAGATATATAGATATATAGATATATATACACTGGTTTTTGGTAAAAAAAACAGTGCTGGAAAAAGAAACTTGCAAAAGGTAGTTTTCCATTCTTCAGGTAACAAAATATGATTTCTCATCGTGGCTTCCAGCATTCCCTTCACAGAGGAACTACCCAACCCCATATCTCTAATACCTTTTCTAAGTTCCATTAAAATTGCATATGACAGAGGACAATATTCTACTATCTGAACTCCTTTATGATCCACATGTCTCATAGCATGTACTGGACAAACAGACAACATATCAGCAATTTCTATACCCCTCCCTCTTTTGCTAATTGTTCCTTCAAAATCTGCCCCCTGGGAGTATACAATGGCTGTGCAGAAGCAGAAGAATTAACCTCTTCATGAGGAGCTAAAGGTCCAACTGAAGATGATTTGGGGGGAATAATTTTTATTTGATCGTGGCAGAGGTTTTGTGGTCAATTGTTGTCCTGCCAAAGCATCAGCGCCAAATTTTTCCACTGCTTGACAGCATTGAAACCACAGATGTAGTATCTGTACTGGAGCCCAGGGTTCAAAATGTAAAGTATTCCCTGCCTTTGTCCAATCTTATAAACGGAGTGTCCCACAATCCGGATACCAGAGAAAATGCTTCCCCATCTCCCCAACCAGCTTCCTTATCTCCGCCTCAGGTGCTATAACACCTGACTTTTGTAACAGGAATCGAAATTCCTCTACATGTTGCTGCTTTTGCTGAGATAGATTGCAACCCATACATACGACTGAGGGGTCCCAGAAGACGAAGGTGCACCTTGGAGTCTATTCCGGACAAAGATAAGTATGTTGGTTGTTGCCTCCCCCGAAAGGTTTCCCTGTTCAGGCGCCAGATAATGGATTCAGAAACTAGTCCTAGCAGGGTATCCAAAAAGTCTCTCATCCTTCAGAGTTCATTGCTTTTTATACAGTTTTTACAGGCAGCAAAGAGTATATAGCACAGCATCGTTATTGGTTTATTCTCCTTGTCAACCTTTAAGAACATCCCAGACAGGGTAGAAGCTCGCATATCTTGATGGTTCCTGGTGATGCGTGGTGGTGCTAATAGGGTATGCTCACAGACATTTGAGGTAAAAACATAGCCTTTACATGACCTCTATCTCTACATTAGTGTCTGTGTGTGTGCAGGACAACTCATGAAAACTTAGTTTTGCAAGAGACAGAAATTTGAAGATGGAAGCTTGACCATACTAGTTTTTCAAAATTAATCAGGTTCTGGGCCTTAAAAGCTCATCAAGGACCTATTTAGCTACAGTCCCTAAGTGATTGCCACCTTGCTAGCTTGATTATGTTAATAGAATAATGGAATATGCAACATTAATTCCTTATCTGTATTACTGGGGAGCGAATCTCACTAGAGCAGTCGCCCCTATTTCCAGAGTAAACCTTGATTACTCCTAAGCAGAATATTTGGAGGGTGTTAGTTTGCAGATTCAGAGCCGATCAACACATTCCTGCACTTTTGTAAGGTTTTGGCTCTCAGTAGAGATGAATACCTCTCTACATCCCAAACATTTATGACCAGGTGGAGTAGGGGTAAGGTTTAAGGGGAAACTGAGGGAGGGAATGAAGGGCCAAGACGACACAAGGGTTAGGACACACAGCACAGGGTGTCTTGGAGTGTGTGGGAGGTCTAGAGATGTCTACGGCAGGCATGCCTAGCCCTGCGCTAGTCCTCCAAGGAGTTTTAACCAGCTCCAAGTAGACACTGTTCTGCTTAGTGACTCACACATTTGATTAATGACTGAATCAGGGAGAGCAGGGGGATTCGGGTAGTTAAGGAAAGCAATTTCATTTAACAGCTGTTGTAACATGCAACTGCAGGCTGTGGAATTCTGGGGCTGAAAATCGGGCGAAACCAAGGTAGAAGACTGAAACTCCATAATCAACAGACAAATGCTCCACTCAAAATTTCTTATTGAGGAATTCCTCTAATTCTGGAAAAAGAAATATCAAGAAGCTTCTGCTAAAAACCAGAAACTTAGTTCACCAATGTCCATTTTCATTTTCACTCCACTTACAAATTTAACCCTGAGAAATGTTTTGAGCAAAATGAATCAGGCCAAAATTCAAACAATCAATGTGTTAACTACACTTTCAGTGGGAGATCACAAATGAAATTCAAGCATTCTCTAAACTCATCTACCTTTCTTTATATGGATTATCTTGTGTGCAATAAGGGATGATTTATGCTTAAAGTAATGTCCACAGATCGGACATTCAAAGGGTTTCTCTCCTGTGTGAGTCCTCTGGTGTATAACCAGGTGGGAATTGTGACTAAAGTTTTTCCCACAGTCAGGACACTCAAAGGGTTTCTCTCCTGTGTGAGTCCTCTGGTGTGTCACCAGATTGGAATTGTGTCTAAAGCTTTTCCCACAGTCAGGACATTCAAAGGGTTTCTCTCCTGTGTGAGTCCTCTGGTGTGTCACCAGATTGGCATTGTGACTAAAGCTTTTCCCACAGTCAGGACATTCAAAGGGTTTCTCTCCTGTGTGAGTCCTCTGGTGTATTAACAGGTGGGAATTGTGACTAAAGCTTTTCCCACAGATAGGACATTCAAAGGGTTTCTCTCCTGTGTGAGTCCTCTGGTGTGTCAAAAGGGTGGAATAATCACTAAAGCTTTTCCCACAGGCAGGACATTCAAAGGGTTTCTCTCCTGTGTGACTCCTCTGGTGTCTCACCAGATTGGAATTGTGACTAAAGCTTTTCCCACAGTCAGGACATTCAAAGGGTTTCTCTCCTGTGTGAATGCTCTGGTGTGTCACCAGACTGAAATTTCGACTAAAGCTTTTCCCACAGTCAGGACATTCAAACGGTTTCTCTCCTGTGTGAGTCCTCTGGTGTGTCACCAGATTGGCATTGTGACTAAAGCTTTTCCCACAGTCAGAACATTCAAAGGGTTTCTCTCCTGTGTGAGTCCTCTGGTGTATCACCAAGTGGGAATTGTGACTAAAGCTTTTCCCACAGATAGGACATTCAAAGGGTTTCTCTCCTGTGTGAGTCTTCTGGTGTGTCACCAGGTCATAATTCTGACTGAAACTTTTCCCACAGTCAGGACATTCAAACGGTTTCTCTCCTGTGTGAGTCCTCTGGTGCTTCACCAGGCTGTAATTCTCACTAAAACTTTTTCCACACATAGGACATTCAAAGAGTCTCTCTCCTGTGTGTGTCATCTTGTGTCTCAGGAGGTGGGAATTTCTAATGAAATCTTTTCCACAATCTCCACACTTACAAGGTTTCTCTTCTGATGGAGTGAATCCTCTGATGTATTTACCAGGTGAGAATTTGGACTGAAACTTCTCCCACACTCAGGACATTGAATGGTTTTTTTCTCATTTATGATTCCTTTGGTTTAGGTTTATTCGATTTCTAGGCCGCACCCATCTCCCCGAAGGAGATTCCATCACCAAGATGGAATTATAACTATATGTTTTCCAACAATCCGGACATTCAAAGCATTTTTCTCCTATGTGAGTGTTATGGTGTATCACCAGGCTGGAATTGTGTCTTTCCCATAATCAGGACATTCAAGGGATCTTTCTTCTGTGTCAGTTCTCTGGTGTCTCTTGATATGGAAATTTCTACTGAAGCTTTTCACTCAATCTAGATGCTCATATAGTTTTTCCCTGGAGTCAATCTACTGATGCACCACTAGACTGAAATTGTGACTACATTTTTTTCCACAATCAGGACATTCAAATGGTTTCACTTTTGTGGGAGCCCTCGGATGCTTCACCAGGGTGGAATTCTGACTGAAACTTTTCCCACAGAAAGGATGTTCAAATGGTTTTATTCCTGTGTGTGCGTCCTTTAATGTCTCAAGACCTGGGAATTTCCAATGAAACTTTCACACAATCTGCAGAGTCATATGTTTTCTCCCTCCTGTGAGTTATCTCATGCAGCATCATGTTACCATACTCACTAATGCATTTACCACATTGGGAGCACTTTTGTGTCTTACCGCTTGTTTGGAGGTACTTCCATGAACCACAAGGGAGCTGTTGTGACCATAGTTTTTGCCACAACCAAATAATTACTATGGATTTTTTTCCTTTCTGCCTCCTCTAGTACATAATCAGTTGTGATTTGCAATCTGTGCTTTTCCCACAATAGGCAAATCTATGGAGCTTTGGAACAGCTGATATTCTTGAGGAGATCAAAATTATGGACAATGCCTTGTTTAGTGGTGCTTTTATTCAAGCCGTCTTCATACTCACAGGGAGAGGCCTGCATTACGTGGCTTTACTATTGATCTTTTCCTCTCAACAGACTTCCAGATATTTCCCTCTTCTGCTGAATTATAAATAATCTCCCTTCCCCTATCATAAAATGTATCCTTGAGTTGTGCATAATCTGTTTATTCTTTCTTGATTTTCTCTCTCAAACAGCTGCTGGAGGAGGAGGAGCAGATTTGTATGGTTTTTCTGCAGGAAATGGAAAATATTTTGATTTCTGGATTGATTTTCCTTCCCTTTTCAACATTGATTGTTATTTACAGTTGTCCTGGGGGCTCTTATTGGCATCCTGTTTATCTGTAAGATGCAAAGAAAAGTGTAACTTCAATTTTTTGTAAAATGGTTAGAGATGAGTTAGAAAAACTCTCTTTCCATGGATAAAAATCCTAAAGGAGAAAACAATGCAAGGAGTGTGGGATATACTGGAATGAATGAATGAATGAATGTATGTAATTGTTTCTACAACATCCTGTTAATAGGCCCCAATTAAGGGAGGAGACATACTGTTTCCTTCTCTGCCTTTCGGCTCATCCCCAGAGACCATCTAGACAGAGAACCATGAGTTCCATTGTGTAAATTTTTTTAGATATGTGTGTTAGTTTTATGAGCTGATCAATAAATTAAATTAGAGTATATAGTATACTATATATACTACACTACTATATAGTAGTGCAGTAGTGTATATAGTATACTATATACACTACACTACTATATAGTATATAGTATATAGTAGTGTCATGTTGTGTAGTGTAGTGTATAATATATAGTATAACATAGCATAGCATAGCATAGCAAAGCACAGCACAGTACCGTCTAGTCTAGTCTAGAGAAGGATGTGGTGGCTCAGTGGCTAAGAAGCTGAGCTTGTCAATCAGAAAGGTCAGCAGTTCAGCAGTTTGAATCCCTAGCGCTCTGTAATGGAGTGATCTCCCGTTACTTGTCCCAGATTCTGCCAACCTAGCAGTTTGAAAGCATGTAAAAATGCAAGTAGAAAAATAGGAGCCACCTTTGGTGGGAAAATAACAGCGTTCCATGCACCTTCAGTGTTTAGTCATGCCGGCTGCATGACCATGGAGATGTCTTCGGACGGCTCTGGCTCTTCATCTTTGAAATGGAGATAAGCACCACCCCCTAGAGTTGGGGACAACTAGCACATGTCTGCAAGGGGAACCTTTACCTTTATAATACATGGCCTATACCATTTCTTATAAAATGGTCTATATCTTGTTGCTACCTTCTAATCCTATCTGGATTTGACAGCCCACAATTGATCGACACAATAACAACAGAATAATAGACTTATAAGAGAGGTCTTGGAGGTCTCCTAGTCCACCCCCTGTTCAAGCAGGAGACCCTATACCATTTGAGACAAGTAGCTGTCCAGTATCTTCTTAAAAGCTTCTAGTGGTGGAGCACCCATGACCTCTGAAGACAAATAACTTCTGAAGATCAATGGTGTACTCATTTCCCCTGTAACTGAGTCCATCCACCTTGCTTCTTCTCATCCTCTTCTTCTTTTTCCTTCCACCTTTCCTAGTAGTAGGTGTGTCGTGGTGGCACAGTGGTTAGAATCCAATGCTGCAGGCTACATCTGTTGGCTGCTGGCTGCCAGCAGTTTGGCAGTTCGATTCACACTGGCTCAATGTTGACTCAGTTTTCCACCCCTCTATGGTCAGTCAAATGAGGGCCCAGATTGTTGGGGGTATTAGGCTGACTCTGTAAACTGCTTAGAGAGGGCTGTAAAGCACTGTGAAGTGGTATATAAATCAAGGTGCTGTTGCTAAACTCATTTCCAGAGCTTGAACAAACATGGATAAACGTGCTTTTGTTAATGGCAACACAATGTTAGATGTTCTCGTAATGTTCTGTCCATTTTCTGCATTCTACATATTGAGTGAAGTTTTCTAATCCTTATGTGCAAACTCATTTAAAAAGAAGGGTTTTAAAAAATGTTTTCCTTATTGTTCTGAAATTAAGAACAAAAGTGGTTGAGGTTTTATAACAAATATGAAAGCAAGTGCCCACTTCTTGTGTTGTGACCCAGAAATGATAACAAAGCAGCTTATTATCGCTCTGAAAATGGATATTTCATTGAACCATTATGGCTTACAAATACTGACTGCATTATCCTCCCTTATGAATTTGTTTAATTTATCTAATCCTCCGTTAAAGCTTTCCAGTGGCACAAGTTAAGTTAATTATGTCCACTGCGTGAAAGAATGCTTTGTCTTTCCAATCTAACTTGCTTATAGTAAGGTTCAACTCAACAGACATCTTCTATCTTAATGATCGGGGTGCAATATCTTAGATATCTCTTTCTTCCTTCTTTGCCATTACATTAACGCAAACCCATCTTGCTCTATCTGACTCCAACATTA